>JANHFK010002033.1:46291-66965 GCA_036250565.1 Sibynophis collaris | reverse complement strand
TGAATTCAGGCCAAAGTTATATCAAAAGTTTGGCATGAAGGGCTGTTTTGTTGTTTTTTCATGGACTTAAAAATATAGTTACTAAGAACATTTTTATTGATAGTAAAAATATATTATTTGTTAACGGTTGTGTGTGTGTCATTTCGGAGGGATTTGCCGTGTGTGGCACACAGCAGCTTTGTCAAGTTTCAGTATAAGAAAACCATGCAACTGACTGAAGGAGAAAGAATATATTCTGTGTTTCTACTGATAGTTGAAAAAGACAAAATTCAAAAAAATCAAATTGATAAGAGAATTACCTGAAGTTATGGTTCTGCCACCAAAAACTGTGAAAGGATATATAGATTTCATCTACCCAATATTTGACAATCCTGCCAAACTGTTCTTAAAGAACTGTATCTTGGTTCCCCTCATTAAAATGATGAGAAAAATCAGTTCCATGATGCTTCCCTGTAATGATGAAAGAATATTGCTCCTTCAGTGCTGTCAATGAAGGAGCTAATGACATACCTTTTCCAACAGTATTCCTTGATTGAATTGATTGGAATCTGGATTGCTACCACTTACACTGGTAGAAACTGGTATTCCAGCATGATCAGCTGTATGTCGATTTAAGCTGAGGAAAAAGAGCTGAAATCATTAGAGCATTCTTTCTTGTTTAATAAAATGTTTTCTTCTGTAATTTTCCAACCAAAACAATAGCAATCCACCCATGGTCATTCTGTTTCTTTGTTTAGGCAAGGATGACCCAATGGATTTCAGGTTGTCCAGTGTTTCCCTACGAAAGAGATTTTTTTGTAGATACAGAAAAGTAGAAATTAGTAAGAAATTAGTAAGATTAGTAAGCGTTCTTCTGCAATTTCAGTAAGGCTCAAATGGTCCCTTTAAGTTGCGGAAACAATCTTCTTGTGGGAACAACTGGAGGACTTGGCTGGAACAAGTTGGTTATTTGAATGGTAAATAGTTTTATTAGTGCAGCAATGGTATAAGTGTATTTGGAACCCTATAGACTAGTTTGTGGCCCTCACTTTACAAACCCTGTAGTTTTTCTATTACTGTAAAGGGGTTGCAGTTTCGGAAAGGAAGACATAGGTTTGTTCCTCAGTCATGCAGGCCCATGAGAGTAGCAAGAATTGGGTGAGCAACCTTTCTGACTTGCCTTGGGCTTCAGGCGCTACATTCAAAGCTCTTGGAAGACTGATGTTAACAGGGTAAAATACAGCATCTGGAGCATTTTCTTTATTTTCAGTGTTGCTTTGCTCAGTTGTGTAGCTTTAGTTCACTCCTATTTCCTTTCCCTCTGTTTTTTAAGCAACAATGATAGCTAGCTTTTTAGGCACATTAGGCCTCCTGTATCTTGGTACAACTATCTTATTCCCGAAGGACTTAAGTTTGTCATATGTGCACACATTTGCATGATTGAAGCAGCTTATAAATCAAACAAGCATATGTTATTCTTTGTTACTCCTAGCATCACACTTCCAGATGCTTTAAAATTACTTGGATAATCTTGTTTAAAAGGGGGGGGAAGCATTTTATGTAAAAGTTGACTCTTGAGGGGACAGGGAATCTTCTGTTCTGCCCCACCCAGATAAAAAGCTGCCCTCTTAAAATAGCTGTTTTATCACTATATGAAAAGGCAAGCATTAAAGTGCAGTAACATTAAGTAAATGCTGTATTGAAAGATTGCATGAATCTGGAAAGAAAAGCTGGACAGGAGTAAAAAGTTTAAGAAGTACTTGTCAAGTAGTTTCCCCCCTTCTTTTCAGTGGTTTTGTAAACAGGCCTCTCTCACTCACTCTTTACGAAGGGTAGAGTGAAAGAGTTAACAGAGAGGTCATGTTGGTTTAAAAAATTATGGTTTACCTTACAAGCTGGGTTGCCTTAGGTCATAGTGATACAATTCCTTCCCCTTGTCCTATGAACTAGAAGTTCACAAAAAAATTTACTAACACAAGAGAGGAAGGCTGCCAAGTCCCTAAGCAATACAGAACAGACTTACCTGTTTTTATACACTGTTTAACTAATTATTTTAAAAAGAAACAGCCAAGCTGAAACAACTGCCTTTTTCTTCAAGAAGGAGTTTTCCCCACAGTCTTTCCCACTTTAAAAAAAAAAACCTCTTCCAATGCTTGCTTTGGCATTTGGAAAGTCTTCCCGACACCTGACACCTCTTGAAAGTGTAGTTTAGCAAACAGAGACTGAGATCAGCTCCAAAAGGGCCCAGTGCTGGGGCTGCTTTGAAAACATCTGGGTGCCTCCGATGCCGACAAGAACCAGATGCCCTTCTGGACAAGCAGTCCTTTTTGTCCTTCAGTCCCCTGCATTGCAATCATATCAAGAAAAGTACTTTAACATGATAGTCCTGTTCCTTTAAAGCAGGTGTCTTGCACAAATGAAGAGCACTTCAGTTGCTGGAAGGAAAGAGCTCCCTCAGAGGGATTTTCAAAAAATCTTCAAGAAATGGTTTTGCTTACAGAATCGACATCTGCAACTGGTTTATTCAAGCCCAAATGAATTAAGATGCTTCTGACAATTAAAATGAAAGCTTCCAAGAGAAACCAATAGTTTTCAATGGAATGGTCTAAGATAATGTAGTTTGCATGCCGTGGAGTCCTGTTTCTGCCTTCCCAGTATGAATTTTCCAAGGCCAAACTCTGAGGCAATTTTCAGAAGCAGTATATAATGCAAGATTTAGAAAAACAGATTTTGCACCATGGGTGGAATCCTTTCTAATGCAGGAAACTGTTTCATACATTGTCTCCTCACATCTTCCCGCAGAACTGGAGAAATGTGCTTCAGCAAGCTTGAATAGTAGAAGTTACTAAATTAGTAAACACCACAGGCTCTAGAGAAATGTAATGAATGAGAATAATAACATTTGAAAGTTTTCAAACTATTTACAGCTTTGTTTTCACTTTCTGTCAAAATTGTATAATTTGCTTTTCAGTCAAAGTAAAGAATAGAAGGAACACTTAGTTATAATCTGAGTTTCCAGTGCAAACAATATTATTATTAATTGTGAAACAGGGCAAACAATATTACTATAGTTCAGGGGTGTTAAACTGAAGGCCCGGGGGCTGGATGCGTCATGTATAGGCCACGCCTACCCTGGCTCTGTGAAGGCAAAAAACGTTGCGATATGTCACGTGACGTGATTGAGTTTGACATTCATGTTATGGTTAATGTAAATATGGTAGAAATGATAATGTACCCTCAATCAGATTCTCCCCCAGACCTGGCAGTTCCATATTTATGGAATCATTTCCTGAATATAACCTCCTAGGCAACGGTGAAATCTGGCTGGATCTATCTGGCTCGCACGAACCGGTAGCACCGGCAGCAGGACACTCCGCTCAACTGCTGGGACATCATTACATCCTGTTTTTGACCCTCTGTGCATGCTCAGAAGAGGCGTGCACGCTCCCGTTCCCAAACCGGTAGTTAAGGTAAGTGGATTTCACCACTGCTCCTAGGGTTAAATCCAGGCAGAATCCCCAGAGTTTCAGGATATTTGTAAGGACAGGAGCTGAAACTGCTAACAATTTGAAAGAGCAGATGAATTCTCCCTCTCCCTCATTATCCTTGTGCAATTGTTCTTTCCAATTTCAATTTATATAAAATCTCATGAAAAACCAGATCCACCCAAGGAAGCCTTTAATCTTCAGTGGCAAAGTTCCAAAGTGGCAAGAAATCTGTGTTAATACAATCTCTCTCTCCCTCACTCTCTCTCTCTTTCTCTCACACACACTATACATATATACTGTACACATAAATACACTTTATATATATAATATAATGTGGACTTATATGTATGTATATTTTTAAGTAAACCAAATTCCACTAGCCACATTTCAGCATTTGGCTATTCAAATGTAATAAAATTCAAATTCAATTCAAAACAATATAATTCAATATAATTTATGGCTTGAAGTTTAACCTAGAAATCCAGAATATGAATGGTTGAAGAGAAACCCTAGTTTGATGCAAAAGAAGTGTTGTAAGCTGACAGTTTCCCTGTACTTTGACTTTCATTAATTTGAATTTAAATTTGAGGTATTTAAATGATTGAAGAAACCCTGTGTATGCCGGGGGAAAAATAAATGCCAATCTGATACTTTCCTTCCAAGAATTCCCATGTGGAATAAAAACAGTCAGGATGGATTTATCCCTCCCCAGAAAGCATCAACCAAGGAGGTTGACCCTGGTAACACCAAGTTTTACTAAAAAGCAATGGGGACTCTTGTCCTTTAATGCTTAAAAAGTGCAATTAAATCAGTTCAAGTTTCTTGAAAAGAGGAGGCCACAGGACTACATAATGTGGTATGAATATATTACCATTTCAGGAACTGCTATATTAAAAAGAACAGTTTTACTGTATGCTTGCAAAGCTACTAAAATGTTTTTAAGAGCTAGATACAACCTCTCTTGCACAATTGATTAGCTAATGCATCTCCCACCTACCCAAGTATCTACATCTGGGCAAATATAAGTCAAATATAAACTGTACTATAACCTGCTAACTAGTTAAGTAAGTTAGTTTGGTATAGTGGTTAAGGCACCAGGTAAAAATCCGAAAACTGTGAGTTCCAGTCCCACCTTAGGCATGAAGCCAGATGGATGATCTTGGGCTAGTCACACTATCATAGAATCATAGGGCTGGAAGGAAGCTAGGAAAATTTCTGGTCCAAACCCTTGCCCAAGGCAGGAGCAATCAGCCCTAGGAAGCAGGGAAGTTCATACTTCCAAAAATCTTGCCATGAAAACTACAGGGACTAGTTCAAGAGTCAACAATGACTTCCAAGACATGTGTACACTTCCCAATTGGTTTCATGTTGCTTATAAACTTAGTATTGTACAGGTCAGCTTTCTTTAATGCAATATTAATTCACAATTACTTCATTATGATTTTTACTTATATAACTTTTCATTTATTCCATACAGTATATCTACTTTAAATTTTGTGATTCATGAAACTATCGGGCTATTCAGATCTGCAGAGAGACCTTTTCGGAGATGTAATTGTTAGAAGCCTGACCTTGTATTGAGGCTATTTTCTGCCCTTCTCCCCAGGCTATAGAATGCACTCTTAAGAGTTGCATTTGACTTTAAACATCTTGGAAATTAGAAAATGTATAAAGGTGGTGGCTATCTTTAATCCATTTCTAGATGAGTCTACATCAGACTGGCATTTGGAAACAAGATGACTCAATGCCATTTACGGTACTTTGTTTAATGTTTAATTCCTTAGATTGCTGAACCAAACATTTTGGTTGGTCCTAACACAATTATTCCTTCTAAAGAGTACACTATATTAAACAAAACATTCTCCAAATGGCTAGTATTAGTGGGAAGAATAGGATGATACGTCTCCTTTTGCATGCCCCAGAAATCCTAATCTATTTACAGGGGTTTCTATAGGTTCAGAATCCTCCTCCACTTTCAGGATTGCTTAGAAAAATGGAAAAATTAAGTGATTGGAAAGTTTTATATATTGTTTATTTATTCAATTTATAGAGCTGCCATCTCAAACAAGCAACTTGTTTGGTGTGAAGAGATTTGAATCTACATTTTGTAAATGCAATTCAATTATAGGTATACAGAAACAAATAGCAGGTACAAATATCAGCATGGGGCTGTTACTAAATTGGCCATAAAACACCTTTTGCCTTAGAGTGGCTTTGATAACTGTTGGCCTGAAATTTAGTGCATAGCATATTCCCAAGAGAAATAGAGAGATCTGAGACCTTCGGATGACATAGTAAGCCTTTGTTAAGGATAAATTTTCAAAAGATGTCAAGAGAAATAATGCTTTGGATACCTGCCAGATTTTTGACTTCTTTACTTCTTTATTGTACATTTTGGGTTATAATGGATTTAGATGGTTACTTAATTATTTATTGGAATGGATTTCTTTCTTTCTTTCTTCTTTTTGTTGTAGAATACATGAGTCAAGCAAGCTTTGATTTTTCTACCCTTGTTATTTTTAATTGCAGCTTATTTTGTTGTTTGTTTTGCAGGTATAGATGGCAGGGATGAGACTTTATTTTTATATACCTTTTATTTTGGGACGTATCATTTTCTGGGCCACAAAGATGGTTTGAAGTTCCGGTATTGGATCTCAGTTGAGCATCAGCTTAATATCAAAATCGATTGATATGATTATTGATTCACATACAGTCAAAAACAACTTTAGGGCTTTTTGTTTATATTTATTTATTTATCAGGAGACAAGGATTAGCTAAGAATAGCTAGATGACTTAGGCTACAGTTCTTAATTTACTGAGGAGCAAGTCTCTTTGAACTCAATGTGCTTGATTTTCAATAAGATTACCTAGAGCTACAGGAAATCCTTGACTTACGAACCACTAACTGGGCCCAAAATTTCTGTTACTAAGTGAGGCATTTGTTAAGTAAGTTTTGCCCCATTTTAAGACCTTTCTTGTCACAGTTGTTAGGTGAATCACTGCAGATGTTAAGTTAGTAACACGGTCGTTAAGTGAGTCTGGCTTGGCCATTGACTTTGCCTGTCAGAAAGTTGAAAAAAGTGATCAGATGAATCCAGGACACTGCAACCATCATAAATACCAGTCAGTTGCCAAACATATGGATTTTGATCACATGATTATAGGGATGCTGCAATGGTCTTAAATGTGAAAAAACAGTCATGAGTCACTTTTTTCAATGCTGTTGCAACTTTGAACAGTCACTAAATGAACTGTTGTAAGTCCAGCACTACCTTGTATAAGATCATGTAACTAAGTTACTAAAGCTCAGGATTCATGAAATATGTATTGCCTGGATTGAGATGCTTGAGGGATTGAACATTTGACTTGATAGGATGCCATGTATTTTTCAGATATATAGACAGATCCCATAAGCAAATAAGAATCTGAGCTGAACCTTGGTGCCATTTGGGAGACATGGCATTCATTCCCCACAGGATACTAATCCAGTCCCCTCAAAATGAGAGTCTTCTATCACAGGAGGATTATAGTATCTTCTCTTGACATTGCGGTCTGGCTTGCTGGATACTGAAAGAAGGGCATTAAGCTTTTCAAGTTCCTTTTTGTGGCCAAGTCAATGAACACTAGGATTTCATATTTAGGATTAAGTTGCGAGCCCCAGGTGCAGTGCAATGCATACAGTATGTTTTATGGTGAAGTGGGTCTTTCAAAAAACAGCTTTTCAGAATCTTTTAGTTCAAGGTGTTCATATCTTTTTTTCAGGCTTACCAGAAAATACAAGAATAACTCAAAATGGCCAGTAGAATAAAAGCTGTTCAGAGTGGAAGGCAAATTAAATTATATTTTCTCTGCTAGAAGTTCATTCCAATTTTGACTGATATCATATTTCTGGGGCTGAAAATTCCATAGTTATTACAGGCCTATATCCGGTCATCTATTCCATATCCTTCTCTTTGATCTCTGCTCATATACCAGCCTGCCAAATTCAGGGAAAGGGAATGACGTGTTGGGTTTAATCCTTCTTCAGATAATCTTTGGTAATTCTGGGGATTTTGGATGCCCATTCAAAATTCTAAGGTTTGCACAAAGTATATATAACATAATTTGCAATGTTTCCAGTTTTAGCATGTAATTGTGTTTAATGGGGTTTGAAGGCCACAACATACCTATGTTGTTACAAAATGGATATGTTGGCACATTTAGAAATTATAGGGGGGAAAAAGAGGGAGGACTAAGGAAATTATTTTATTTAATATTCACAGGATTCAACTTTTTGGGACATTGAAGAACTACCACTGCTGTTCATCAAAGTATATTGGCGGTATTTTTCCAGGAAAGATTAAAATATTATTTTCCTTCGTTTTTGAATATTTGAAATGACATTCTTTTTAAAAAGTATCCTCCCTATTAGTATTTTTTCTCACTTTGAAGTATATTGCACATCTGTGTTGAAGTAGGAAGATATAGAAACCTGTAGTTTATTTGTAATTTTAAATAGCATAGGTTGCAGGCTTTACCACTGGATGTTCCAGAGAACTTAATGAAATCTATTTACAGAATTGCGTTGATGTATTTTATTCAGTTGGACAGAACGTTCAGCCACAGACAAAGTTCCAAGGCATTCCAGAAAGACTTGAGAATAATATCGAAAAGTTGAAATGAAAATTTTACAATTCCAGTTCAGCAATGATTATTAGTTTCTAGTTGGCTAGGATCAAAAATATTATTTATAGGAAAAGATAACATTGATCAATTTAAGATAATTTCCTTCTTTTTTGAAATTATTGGAAACACTAAGAGTGAAAGAAAGAGACTGATACTGCTTCCAGATTCTTCTGATCAGATGTTCATAATGGATGATGCATCCCAAATTGTATTTTTATAACAAATTTATTTACCAGTTTTCTGGGGTTTGTTACAGCTTAATATAAACACACACATTAACCTGTTTTTTTTATTAATTAACCACACTTGACTTCCTCTGCTGCTTATATATGTTAGAGGATTTATGTATGAGGAGACATATGGGGGATCAGAATGGTCTGATCCAGGGGTGGGTTCTACATACCTTCGCTACCGGTTCAAAATGGGAATGCGCTCATGTACTCGCTCTCTTCTGCACATACGCAGAGCATCCGTGATGATGTCCAGGTGGGTGGGTGGAACCTCCTACCACCGTTACTACCAGTTCTAAGAACCGGATCAAACCGGTAGGAACCCACTACTGGCCTGATCTTTCCTGGCTATTCTACCTGAATTTTATGTATTGATTAAAGCTGGGGAACAGAGAAGTATTCTTTCGAATATCCTGTAACCAAAATATTCAGTACTATAAAAGTGATCATCAGCAGTTTGAACCGAGCTTGCAGCTGGAAGAGCAGTATATATCTCAGCCAGCAACATCACTTGGCTGATGTAAGCAGATTGGGTCTAATTAGTGCTTTAATAGGGTACTGGCAAGAACCCAGTGCCATAGATTAATTATTTTTTATTTAGTTTACTTTACAGTTTTCGAATTGAAAACTCTGGACAGGTTACAGGTCTTCAAATGTCAAGGCACAATACTACTAATTCAGTAGTCAAAAGTCAAACAGCAATAGTATAAATGAATTAATAAAACATACCTTTCCAAAGATGGATGCCAAGAAATCTAACTAATGAAATAAAAATATTTTTAAATAATAAAAAAAAGATTTTAAAGATTAAGTTATTTAATTAGACTGAGGGGGGGGGATGAAAAAAGAATCCTTGAAGGTAGTGGCAAATGCATCATATAGATGTGTCATTCACTGGTCAACTTGACAATCCAAAAAGATAAAACTCTGATTTGTGTGAAGAACACTGCAAGCCTGTTTATTAAGAAGGGGGGGGGGGGGACTTGATCGAAAACAAACTAGAAACCCCACCCCCAATTCCTCATCCCACAAGGGCTTTCCTACTGCCCAAAAGCATCTCTGTCCTGTCTCCAGTTCTTGGCGTCCATCATAGACCAGAGACACTAGCCCAAGGGCTTTTCTATCTTTTTAGAATCAGATGAAAAAGGAAAACTACAGTGCCAACCATGAGTAAAAGTAGTTTAAATTGTGTCTTCCTTGAATATAGGTTAGTTGTGTGAGAGAATATGGAAGGCTATGCTCCAACGTCTAGTGAACCAACTCAAACAAGGGTCTCTTTATTTTTTACAGTTTTAAAAACTTCAAATCAAAATTTTGTTTTCCTCCTCTTTCCTCCTTGTATACCACATCTTTTAGATTATAAGCCTTAAGGCAGCATTAATTTTCTCCAAATTTATGTAAGTCAATATTGGAGTATTTTTGGAAAAGTTTGGAATTAAAAAAAAACACAAAGTAAAATTGAATACATGTATTTGTAACTCTAGTCTAAATAGCTCCATGCCATCGCAAATTTGCTCCCAATGTGGAAATGCGAAGACGGAATTGTATGTTGGTTTATTAAATGGACTCCTGTCGGTCCTTATTTGGGGGATCCTGTTCTGCTCTTGAGATCAAAGACAATGATATCCAAAGTATTCATTCATTTTCATACGAAGCTGAAAGATTCAAATTAGTCTCTCAACCTGTTTGCCTCCCTGTAGGCTGTTTTTTTTTAAATCAAATTATATCTGCCTGGAATAATAATATTTGCTACTATACAAGGGAGTAGTTGTGACTACAGATTCAACTCTGTGGGCATGAGAACGAAACCAATCATTTCACTTGAGAAAGCTCTCCCAGAGCAGGGAGAGGTGGGATTTCTCTAACTGCTCTTCAAATAGTTGTTCAAAAGTCTGCCCCGCTCCAAGCAAGAAAGAGTTATGTCTGGAATATTTCACTCCGGCTTTCAGAGACCCGCTTTGTGTATCCCTTGGAGTGTGAGCCCTCAGTGAATAGCAATCGCAGTTTAAACTGTTTATTCCTTTCTTAGCAATAATGTTTAGGTTGAGGAAAGCCTTCCAAGATATATAGAATTTCTCATGCTGAGTAAGGGGTCCTTCACTTTTTTGCTACTGTTGCTGCTGCTTTCCACACTGGGGGCATTATTTTGATATACCCCCTTTTCATTCATATTCTGATAGGTAAAAGAACTCTCAATGTTATCATAATAATATAAGCTTCTTATTTTCTCAAGGTCTATAGTACAGCCATAAAAAAAAGAAGAAGAAGAAAGCCCCAAGTTGAAATGTGAAGTCTGTGCTTGTGTTTTTGGAACAATTTTTCTCCCAAATAATTAGAAAAACCTATTCAGTCTATGAAGATAGAAAAAGGAAAGGTAAAAATAAAGTTTAATGTTTTCAGATTCTCATCTTTAATTCCTTGATCCCCACCCCTGCCAATTAACCTGAAAAAAAAATCCTTAGTGTCTTTTAATAATTTTAGTTGCTGTAGTTGTATTTAAAACAAAACTAACCTTCTGTATTTACCTTCAGTGCCAAATAACTACATTCACTTAATATATAATGGTTTTTATTAGCACTTACAGTAATACTCTCCATATTTTTATAGAAGAAAAAATATTTTATTGACTTAGAAGAACATAGGATAGAAATCAATTCTGTTTGGAAACATCTGAATCCCCATGTGATACTAATTTTTAAAAATCATTATCCCTAACTTATCAGCAGCTAGTACAAACAGTATTCTCTATATAACAATTCAGATTTATACTGTAATTTAACAAGCTAAAAGCACCTCAAATTCTGAACAATTTTACATCTACTCTGTTGGGGTGATGTCCATTTTATTATTAGCTTCATTTTATACAGTCACTCTAGTTTATTGTTTAGTTCAAGAAGAATCAAATAAAAGAGTTAAATAAAGAGCTAAATAAAATAAAAATACGATGCACTATTGTTATCCTCATATTGTCGTGAGTTACTGCTGAGATTGAATGGCTTTCAGGTTTGAAATATAGTTCATTATTGTTATTCTTACATGTAAAAATTATGTACATCTGAAGTAGAGAGTGTAAACTAAGCCAAAGAGTACCAATGAGGAATCAAGCCTGAAACATGTTACTGAATGTCAGTAGAGAAACTTGTGATGATCTTCTTGCATAGAAAGGCCCATACATGTTGTGTCATGATCTCTAGGTTTCCAGTAAAATCAGCTTTTTACACAGCTATAACCAAGCTTAGTCTGATTTCCATTAATCTTGCTCATTTCTTTTTAAAGGGTATAAAAAAATAAAATATTTCGGGGTAAATTAAAAAAAAAACTATGAATGAGGTGTATGCAGAGAACTCCTCACCCATTTCTAGGACTGGATCCAGGGCCCTGGAAACTGACCAGAAGTAGTCTGTTCTAACTCATTCCTGGTTTGGAGGATTTTTCTTGCTGTTGTTGTTGGTTTGGTTTAATTTGTTTTTGGGTGGTGGAAGAGAAGGTCTCTCTTACTATTCAAAAAACAAAGCATGGGTTTTGGTGGTATGTAGTACTGACCTATTGAAAATCCCTTTACTACTCTATGATGTGATGTATCTGGCCATGGAGACCTGAATTCATTTAAATTAGCTAAGTTACCTTACCTTCTACCTTAAACTCAGGTCCTTCATTCCTCGAGTGGCATGACAAGCAGTTAGAGTTACATTTCATTTCCTTCTGAGAGTATATAGACACAGAATAGGAATTAACAAGTTCTAAATTCTAATCAATTACATGGCCTCAGAGAGCAGCTATTGGAACCTCCGAACCTGAGGTACCTTTGGGGGATCTATCATAACTTCACCCAGTCACTAAATGGCCAGTTGTAAGTCAATGACTACCTGCCTTTTCTGAGGTTTACCTTCTTTCTTTTTCAGTTATGATCCTGTGAGTTCATTTCTATACATATTCTTTTTTCTTATCAGCATTTAGTGAGCTTTGCATACATACATACTGCCCTTTTTAGATTTCTCCCATTTTTCAATTTTGTGGAAATTGCTGACACTTGTGCCTTTTGTATCTAGTTTTGTAGAATTTTCAGTCCTTTGTAATACATTTTATACTGTTGCAAGTATATTTTGTAATACTTTTTAAGTAATAATACTTTGTAATACTACCTGTCCTTCAGGATTTCTGTCAAGAGCTGGGAAAAACAGGAGAGTCGGGCATTATAAAGATTTATTGCAAGCTTAAGCTTTCTACAAGAATCTGAGTAACTAATGGCCAAGAAAAATTAGTGGAAGTTAAGAATAGAAAGGAATTCCAGGTGGGCTGGATTTAGATCTCTTGTGCACTTACAGGTACTCATGACTGATGACGCATTTGACCCCACCCTTGGGCTCAGCCTGGTCATCTCCTACAATTTCAAGCCTATTCTCTGTGTTAGGAATATGCATGCTTCAGATTTGATCTCCAAAAGATGCTAGGAAGAGCATAGAAGCATAAAGTATAGCCCCTGCCTTTTACCAATATTGTGCTGTGTAATCCTAGGGAAAGAGGTGGCTACTTTAACATACATGGAACAGTTGTTCTATATATGCTGCTGTGCTCCCAGAATGTTCTTTTAGAGAACAAATATAAAGGCTTTGTTGTCTGTCTGTCATTTACCTGTTTTATGACAGGTAATTCTTTGGATTTACTTATTGCAAATTGACTGGTGGCATTTTAAGGTATTTCTGTTGGGCTCAGGAGAAGTTATATAAAGCAGATGTCTCTAACCTTGGCAATTTCATAACTTGTGGACTTCAATTCCCAGAATTCCTCAGACCAGTCATAAAGTTGCCAAGGTTGGAGATCCCTGATATAAAGGATAAATGTGGACTCTTTGTTTCAGTGACCTTAGCCATTGCAAAATATCTCTCCTGCACTGAACTTCATCTGGGAAGTCTACTGCATAGCTAACTAATTAGGCAAGCAAACAGATTTGATCACCTCATTGGTTTTCTAAGGCAAATGGGTTGATACATACACAGTGCACAGAGCTGTTTCTGTAATGGTTGGTGAGGATGATCTTGGGAGACAGGAAATTTTCATGTAAAAGAAGTCTCAGCACACAGAAGGGGAGATAGTATGGAAAACATTTCAGAAGAGGCCTCTTTAGTTTTACAGAGAGTAAAGAAAAGAGAAGAGAAATACTGCAAGATTCTGTTAATGTAACCTTAGAATAAAATAGAGTTACTATATTTACTCATAGTTGTACTTCTTATCTGGACTACCTTGAAGGGCTAACAATTTTTTTTGTT
Organism: Sibynophis collaris; assembly: GCA_036250565.1. Lineage (NCBI taxonomy): Eukaryota > Metazoa > Chordata > Lepidosauria > Squamata > Sibynophiidae > Sibynophis > Sibynophis collaris. The sequence continues at coordinate 53,336 of JANHFK010002033.1, read as the reverse complement.
TATGTAATAAAGCAGAATTAGATTATATCAATCTAATCTGGAGGATTATATATACATCAACGGTGAAATCCCCCCTGGTTCTATCTGGTTGTCCAAACGTTTCTATCTGGTTGTAGCGCTGGCGGCAGGAGGCTCCGCCCACCCACTGGGATGTCATTACATCCCATTTTCTAACTATCTGCACATGCACAGAAGAGGCATGCGCGCATAGTGCATGCACACTCCCGCACAGGACCACACCCAAAACGGTAGTGAAGGTAAGTAGATTTCACTGCTGATATACATGCAGTATATTCTTATATGTTCTCTTATATGTTTTTCAAAAAATAAAATATTATGAAGGCTTCTCTTTCTCTTTGCCATTCAGCATATTCTGGTCACTGATGATGGAAGTTGGAATGATACTGAAAATTTCTGACTGGTGGTCTTTCCAAGTGGGTGTAAATCAGAAAGTCCAGAGTTGATTAGAACATTCATTTAGATTAGCAGAATTCTTTACAGTGGGGTTTTAAACAGCAATGAAATGTAAATGCCTAATGAAGCCAACGTCTGTAAATCACTGTCTATGAATTTAGAAAGAGTTTATAACTACAAGTGCCTTTGGAGAGCTGTTTCTTATTATGTCAAGACTAGAAAAAAAGTGTTTTGATTCATTCTTTGGCTCCCCGTCTGGAATCATTGTATTATTCAAGTGAACAAAGGAGACATGCATAAACATGAATCAGCACACTTCCAAATAAACGATCAAAGAAGTGGATTTTGTCTGTGTGGAGATTATCTGAATGCAAACAACTGATCATTTCTTGTCTTGACTTTCTATTCAGTGTTTCTCTGTCAATTTGAAAAGAAACAAAGAGGGTAAAACAGGAGGAATGACAGAAATAGACTCATTGTAATATCAAGAGTCCTATGAGCATACAGTAATAGAATCCACGTGCTGTTTAAGTCAGCATTAAATCAGTATTAGCGCTACACCATTGTTGAGGGCAGTGGCTTTTCAACAGTACAGAAAACAATCCACAATAAAGCTACCTAATTTATTTTTTTTCATTCCTCTTCAAGGCCCTGATATCCTGTTGCTTCAACAGCACATTTTCAGCTTCATTATTCTTTGCTACATGATTCCATCCAGTTGGGAATCATAAAGCAATTATAACAATGTGATGTTATGACGTAGTCATACAAATGTAACAGCGTTGTTGTTGTAAAGGCAAATGATGTTCTGTTGCTGACACTTCAATTATATTGCTGCTATTGCTTGTATGATAGGAATTTTCTTCCAGCATTTTGCTAGTGGTTTAGCTGGAGAATATCTATGTAAATGCATATAGTATTGGAAACGCTTATATTATGCTGCACTGCTTTTTGGGGGGATGCATATCATCTATTCTTCCTGGACAGGTGAAAGAATTATTAGTCTTGCAACAGAACTATTTTTTCTTCCTCCTTATATTTCTCCCTTGCAATCTGTTTTGTACCTATTTACACAGTAATGTGGAACCAATGCCAGAAGAGGGGGACAAATAATAGCTGGTGAAAACGTTTGGCATTATATAAACACAATGACATTTAAGGCTTATTCAGATGTGAGCTTTACTGGCTGGTTTCTGAATGTGTCTAAAAAGGTAAGGAGGTCTGCAACCACCTTATACTACATGATCAGTATGCTCCATTGTTTTTGTGAATCAGAGAATCCAGGAAAAAGAGAACATGGGCAGGAATCCAATGCTATTACAAATCTAATCCAGCTCCTTTATTTTCAATGAACTGCTTGTTAAAGTATTTACCCAGCACTCTATGCTTTATAACAATTTATGCCTGTTTTTCTACATGTGTTCATATAGCTGCCTTTAATTGTGTTCACAGGGGGAAAGTGCACTGAAGAAAGATCTTTGCATATCTTTTGTCCCATTCTGGATTGGGCAATCGGTTGTCACAATTCTCCTTTCATTGATAGCAAATAGAAGACACTGTCTAGACTACTGGGTGTGTCTAGTCTAATAAAGAGAAGGACTAGGAGTGACATGATTGGAGTCTTCCAATATTTGAAAGGTTATCACAAAGAAGAGGGGGTCAACCTATTCTCCAAAGCTCCCGAGGGCAGGACAAGATGTAAAGGATGGAAACTTATCAAGAAGAGATCCAACCTAGAAGTAAGGAGAACAATTAATCAATGGAATGGCTTGTCTCCATTGACTTGTGGATGCTCCAAAACTGGAGGCTCTTAAGATGAGATTGAACAGCCATTTGCCCAGAATGGTATGGGGTTGGACTAGAAGTTCTCCAAGGCTCTTCCAACTTTGTTATTCTGTATCCCTCTGAATATTCCCCCTTTCTGTCATGAAGACTACATGTTACTATATTTTTTCTTTAGGGCAGATAATATAAACACTGATAAAGAAGTAGATAATGGGCAGTTAAAGAAAGAGCATCTTCAAGGATATGGAAGAAACTTCATGCCAAGTAGAGAACTGGAAACTTTACCATAATTTGAATATTGTTCAGTGATGCTCTCATTGTTCATGCTGGGTGAATTTCAGATGTTTCAAATCTCATTTTTTATCAAAGAAAAAGGCACTGTTGAAATTGACTGATTGAATAAAGTATGACTTTAGTCTTAACAAGATGGGGTGGGAGTTAATTCAATCCAATTTTGAATGGTTTTCATTTGTTAGCTTAACCAGTTTCAGTGTCTGATCATAGATAGAACTATTTCTTCAAACAAAAAGTGTCTTGGAACTATTTGTTGGACCAATTGTGCTAGAAAAGTAGCAGCATACTTTACTCAGTCAATTTCAACAGTGCTCTTTCTTTGGTAAAGAATGAGATTTGAAATATCTGAAATTCACCCAGCATGAACCATGATAGTTTCTTTGAACTACATTCAAATTTTGGTAAATATTCTCTACTTGACATGAATCTGTACAGGATACAGTGAAACTGTCACAGAAATTTCACTGACATTCACTGACATGATATGATACATATATAGTTCTGTATGACATGCACATTTCCCCCTAATTCTGTTCCATCAAATGACAATGGTGTCCAGAGGTTCAGAGCAAGCCAGACAGATTTAACCACATGACAGACACAAAGGGAAGTCTTAAGCCACCCACGCAATTGCTTGAGGAAATATGCCAAGAAGCTAGATCTTCCAGGCAACGAAAAATAGCTTACATCTGGATCCTGTGTTTCAAAGCCCAGGTTTCAAGGAACGGGAAGAGTGGAGAATGTGCTCTCCACAGACTGGACTGCATTTTGACTTAAAGTATGCAGGAAAGATGTTTATTATAGTAATAATTTATTTCTCTTTACAAATAGTGTCTAGTCTTTCTGTCACAGTAAAAGAAAATTCAAGGTCTTTCTTCTAGAAATTCTAGTATAAAAACATTCTAATTTGCTGGTTTTATTTTAGATTAAATTGATTTCCTGAAATGAAGGCAGGTAGCATATTCCATGTGTCATATGAATTTATTTCTATACTGAACCTGAATCTTTCAAAAAAAGTGGACATATGACATTTGAAAATGACACTCACAAAATGGAAGATTTGTTTATTTATTTATTTGTTCAAGTTCTTTAGCCATCTATCTCAGTCAATGAGTCTGGGTGTCTTAAAATACAAATATATATATTACAATAATAAAAAAAATATTTTAAAACAATAAAAAGAATAAAACCAGTAAAAACATCCAATTCAACATACAGAAGAGCGAGATATTTCACTAGCTAGCAATAAAGCCAGGAAATGGGGCCCTCAGCATATTCACCGTGCTAGGTTTTCACCGCAATCAGAAACCACAAGTTCAAGAGGACCCCCACATTGTGCACTAGATCTGTTTGGGACAATGGAACCCCATCCAGGTAATTAAAGATCCTAAACAGGATTTATGGCCTATAAATCCTATAATCATTAAGCACTCCTAAGTCTAGAAGCAGCCACCACCACCCGCCCCAAAATTGCTACATGAATACCTTTGTACAGTTTGAAACTATTTAGCTCTCTTATTGCAAAAAATAATTAGAGTTCATACTTACAAGACACATCGTATTAACTAAAATTCACCCAATAATATAAGTTTAATTGGTATAATGGTTAAGGCACCTGGCTAGAAACTGGGAGACTTTTCTGAGTTCCAATCCCTTTTAGGCATGAAGCCAACTGGGTGACCTTGGGCCAGTCCCTCTTTCTCCTTGAAGATGGCAGTGGAAACGTCTGAAATCTTGCCAAGAAAATTGCAGAGACTACTGCAGGAAGTCACCGGGAATCAATACTGGAGCATAATGTTAATACGATACATGATATAGTTACCTTCCTTCACAAAATCCAGTTAATGGATGCAGAACCCATCTGGAATGTATCCCTCCTTGATTTAATATTCTTTTTGAGGAAAGTGCTTTTTTGTCTTTGATATGATGTAAGAGCCTTGTTGGCACAGTGGCTAAGTGCTGTATTGCAGGCAAACTCTGCCCATAATCTGGAGTCCGAGCCTGATGGTGCTCAAGATTAACTCATCCTTCCATCCTTCTGAGATTGATCAAATGAGGACCCAAATTGTTGGGGTCAACATGCTGTCATTGTAAACTGCTCAGAGAGTGCAGTAAAGAACTATGGAGTGGTATATAAGTGTTAGTGCTCTTTGGTATGATGTTGTACAACATCATTTCTGATAATGGAGCCTTTTCTTTGCACTCAAAGTTATGACCCATGTTATCACTGTGTGTATCTCCCCAACACTTTATTCCAAGGCTTTGAGGTATTGAAATTCAGTACCTCAATGTTCAAATTTCAGTGATCCAATTTTCAGGTTTAAAAAACACTGATTTCAGGTAGTTATAAGTTATGTTTTTATTGTTTTGTTTTGTATGTTCCATACAGGTTTACAAGTGTTCTTGATCCACAGCCAGACTGACTTCTGTCAAATTTCTATTTGTTCTACTGTGATAGAAGTAACTTTTGAAAAAGAAATCCCTGAAGATTTCCTTCCAAACTCATATTGTAACCCTTATTTCTTCTTTGCAGGTGTCCTGTGGCTTTCCGAAAATTGAGTTTATGGTCATGACTCCCTGCTGAATAAAGTTAAGTCTTGAATTCAATGCCTACTTGTCAGCCTTATCTATAAAGAAGATGAGGAATCAAATCCACAGAAAAAATAAAACTACTTATATTGAAAGTGGCTACAATAACAGAATCTTGTAAATCTGACCCTCTTCCACTTTCTTATATTCATGTGAATTAAGGGATGTCTGTCTGAACTTCTTCCAGCTATTTTCTTTTTTTTGTGGATATGATTTTTTTTTCTTGTTGCTTGTTCTTGAATATCTCCATCAAGGTTATCTTCCGTCTTCTCTGTGGCACTTAATTTTTCACCAACATGTGAATTTACCTCCCAAGGGACGTCTTTGATTTCTTGTATAGTCAGATTAATGGCTTGAACCTCACCAGTACACAGGGGCATTTGGTAGTCTCCAGATAGGTGGTACAAACCTGTGTGTAGTGAGCAATATCACACACTGAGATTCAAAAACAATAAAACCTAATTGGTTTATTTAAGTAAAATGTTCAACATTTCTTTCAGACATACCCAAACTTTTTCACACAACATACCTATCACTCCTCCATCAGATTGGCCAGGGAATTAACTAGGAAACTGGAGAAGTGAGCAGTATTGCAGAGGTCTCAGGTCCAGATAAAAATATTATCAGCATGTTATAGTTTTATATATTAACCTAGAGCATCAGATATTACCCCCAACAATTTGGGTCCTCATTTTACTGGATGGAAGGTTGAGTCAATCTTGAGCCCATCAGGTTCAAAATCTAGGCCGTGGGCAGAATTGGCCTGCAATACTGCATTCTATCTACTGCACTACCAGGGTTAAAGATTTGACCCATGAGCGTCTATATTCTATAATAAACATACTCTCTTTTATCAGCTACTGTTTATCTGATAAATGATCAGATAAGCTTTGAGAACCTTAGTTGCCTATGAGGAAAGAACAAATCCTAGTGGGACTTGAATGGAAGGAATGATTGCATACAAAGCCTGCATATGATTTTTCCATGGGGTTCTGACTTAATATGTCTCAACTTTAATGGGATAAATGACAAAAGGTAGTCCTTATTTGTTGAAGTTACCAAGCTAGAGGGATACACCCTATAGATTTCCAGTGAAACTGAATACTGGCATTAGAGAAAGGAGAGCATCACAATTGTGCAAGCTATAGCTTGCATCTTAGCTCACAACTGTTCATAAATCTTGCTTTGGTTTGATGATATTAGGGAGCTGCATAAGGCCATATAGCATGTGACTATGACTATTTAGCATGTAAGGTCTCCTACAGTTGTGCTGAAGGTTCATCTCATGCTCAGCCTCACTAATAATCATTTCCTGAACTGATAACTATATCATGAATTGGGGATATAAACAATTACCTAGGCAATCTCTTGCAACACTGATCTTGTTTCCTCCAAATCTGGCGATTTCATGGTAGCATCCTTCTGTATCTAATTAATTACATTCTATGCTTTTAAATAATAAATATCTATTTACTCTGCGCTCTTTCAACTTGCATATGTACATTCATAGATTTTCTTTAGAAATGTAGAATATTACATACCTCTAATCAATGCTTAATCTTTAAGGTGCAACGTTTTACTCATTGTTGGAAATTCCATTCCAGAAATGGAGGAAAATTACTTAACAGATTTTCTTCCTAGTTCCTGGAATGTATGCTTTTTGGTCCAGTCAGTAAAAGTGCATGAGAGGGTAAAGGATAAAAAGGATATGAATAAAAACAGGAATACTGAACGGAAACTTTCACTGGTTTGAAACTTACCATGTCAGTCCCAGATTTGTTTGTTTGTTTTTAACTATCAGAATTTTGAAACATTTTGTTATGTCGTTGTATTTTCTATATAAGAACAGATGCTTATGATGTATTAGATGATTCCATGATGCGTCGTGGGGGGGGGGGGGGGGGGGGGGGGGGGGGGGGGGGGGGGGGGGGGGGGGGGTGGGGGGGGGGGGGGGGGGGGGGGG
>JANHFK010002032.1:179822-199473 GCA_036250565.1 Sibynophis collaris | reverse complement strand
GATTTTGCAGTAACCTTCCCCTGGAGTGGGGAGGGAATGGAGATTTTACAGTATCCTTCCCCTGTCATGCCCACCAAACCATGCCATGCCCACTAAGCCACGCCCACAGAACCAGTAGAAAAAAATTTGAATCCCACCACTGATTCAAACATATATTTCCACAGGCTTTCTGTTTTCTAATGGCAGATTTCATTGTCAGTCTGCCCAGGCCCCACCATCCAATGGTTTCATCAATGAGCCAGAATGCCAAACACCTGTGACTTTTGGGGGGTGGTATTTCTGCAGGAGTAGGTATACTTAGCATGGTGGCTAATTTTAATCTTCACCATCTTGCTGAGGGAAGCTCCTCACTGTACATCATAATAGGTTGGTACATCATGTACCTACTGTCCCAATGTTCTTAAACACTCAGCCATCTTGGTACTTGAACAGGCTACAGAAAGGAAGAATGAAAACACCAACACCTGATATTAACAGATCAGGAGTTTAAATATTTTTTTTCTAACCACATTTTGTGGAGGATGGGGAGAACTAGGTATAGAGGCCAACACTTGTCTTTTAGCTAGCACCTCAATTTAACTTTTTGTGGTTCTGTGGATTTTTGCCAATCAGTCGGTTGCTTCTCTAATGAATGGAAGACAGTAGAAGGTTAATAGCTCTGCCATTTAGGAAAGAAAAAAAAAAAGTAAGGCGCCAACTTGAGTTTTATTTATTCCTAAGGAAACAATAATCCCCCCCCTCAAAATTACATTCCAAACATACATTACATTTTTAATACAAAAATCAAACATGGGGTTAGAAATGTGGGGTAATAAATATCCTTACCCCAAATGTGTGTCTGTTCTAGAGGTTCAAAGCCAAGAGTAAGAAAAAAAACACATCTTATGTGGTTCAATATTCGAGCTTTGAAATACTTTGCAGACACTGAAAAGCAGGAGCAGATGTTCACCTTAGTCAGGACGTAGCCTTGAAAGGCATCATTCCCTCTTGGTTTCTCTTGCTCATTCCAAAAAGCAAGATGTTTTGACTTTAACATCTGAGGTTCTTATAATCTTGCCTGTTCTGTAATCCATAATTTAGACATTGCCTCGTAGGTATGCTCTTACTGTGAATGTAATAAAAACTTGGTGAGAAAGCCATATGGTGCCCTCAACTGCCTCCAGAAGTAAGTGAGTTGTAAAAATGTTTCTTTAAAAGCCAAGAAATGCTGGCATTTCCTTCCCATTTTATATATAAATTTAAGGGGGAAAAACACGTAGCTGGAAGAAAAGTGCAGTGTAAACATCTAGACAGCGCACTCTTTAAAAGAAATTCTCTCTCAAGAAATTGCTGTTACCCTGGTTTATACCTTTTAAAATATAACAGCTATGACGCACCAACACTAAACACCCCTGTGTTAACAAGGGGTTACAATAAACACAAAACCAGAAGCCTGTGGAAGGCGCTTGACCACATTATTACAATCATAAACAAATCACAAACTACTGATTGTTAGTAACAGCAAATTGTACACACCCCAACATATTGAGTGAGTGAGAGTGAATGAGAGAGAGATCTCCAGTCAAGCAAGAAATGAGATAGCTTACAATGATGATATTTCTTTTGTTTAATTCTACATTACCTTTTATTTATTGGTACTTAATTTCTCCATATGATTTCTGACCAAAATGATCTTTAAGGCAGTTATAAATATCAGAATGAAACACCCATTCCAAACCCAGGGATTATTACACTAAAAGCAACATATATAGCAAACCAGGTGCAAAACCAATATTTCACTCAATAATTTTAGAACTGGAAAACGTAAATTTCTTGGCTTAAAGGCAAAAAAGGGGGAAATTCCAATTATATAAGAACTGGAGCGCCTGCATACAACCTTATTAGGTGCCCATCAGTATCCTACTCTTGTTCTATCAGCCCTTCCTGATTTATTGATCTTGTAGTTGCTATTGATGTCTTGGAAAACTGTAGTCTTGTGAACCCTGGGAATTATAGTCTCCTCTTAGTGATGATTGCAGAACATCTGACAGCATGCTTTTTATACAAAATACATCCTGAGCCCACTTTTTTGGGAAAACAGCCTCTCTTTAAAAGGCTCAGTGACCAGAGCCTTTAAAAACATTTGTAGAGGCAATATTTGTATGTACAAAGAGACGGAAAGAATGTGGGATGCTTTTCATGTCAAAGGCTCTGGGAAGCTCCATGTTGTGGACTTCGTTATAAAACTTAGGTATAGCTCAGTGTGGGATTCAATTTTTTTTACTACTGGTTCTGTGGGCGTGGCTTGGTGGGCGTGGCATGGTGGGTGTGGCTTGGTGGGCGTGGCAGGGGAAGAATACTGTAAAATCTCCATTCCCACCTCACTCCAGGGAAAGGTTACTGCAGAATTCCCATTTCCTCCTGATCAGCAGAAAATAGATGGGGCGGGGCCAGTCAGAGGCGGTATTTACCGGTTGTCCGAACTGCTCAAAATGTCCGCTACCAGAACTGATTTTCCAGAACTGGTCAGAACCTGTTGAATACCACCTCTGGTATAGCTAAATAATTTTCTTCTTTTGTTTCTTGCTATAGTGCAAGTATCTTCCTAGACCTTGGTTGCTCCAGGACCCGACAGTAAGATAGCAATCATGTTATCAATTAGCGTGGCACTAAGAAGCTCTCTAATTCTTGTATGATGCATTAAAATCCTGTAAATGCTTCTGTTGGAACTATGGAAGTCCTGTTTGAAAGAAAATTTATCACATATCCTGAAGTAGGTTCTAAGATAGTTTTTGTTTTCTCCAGAGCTAATTCAATTCTATCAAAAATGCTGAGATCTTTGTCTCTTGTGTCCAGACAATATGTCAGATGAAAAGATGAAGCATGAATGAAACAAAAATCATGAATGAAAAAGCTTTCTCCATTACTGCCATTGTAGGTGATTGAATCATGACGGGCAAAGGAGAATATTGATGTACTTAAACAATAACCCAGCCCTTTTTACTACTTCTTGTTCTTTGTTCTTGAATATATGCTCTCGGCATTCAAGATGGTTGAATGGTGTTTCCATTTTATTAAACAGCAGTTTCAAGTATTGGAGGAAATGCTTACTAAAAATATAGCTAATTTAATGGAATTCTTTTGCGTAAGTTACAGTGATAAATACTGAAGAGTGATGTGTAGAAAACAGATTAAGGCATCTTTGATACAGGATAAGTCTAAACAACAATTATGATGGCTATATAGGCCCTGGGATAAATTCAAAAATATTTTTAGGTGCACAATGCATGTTTCTGGCTAGTAAATAGTGTGTCAGGCCTATGGTTTTTAAACTCTGCTTGTGGCTTTATATAATTTTCTGATAAGCCACTGTAAGAAAGAAAAGGCCAAACCAGATCAAACTTTGCACTTAATTCAACAAGACTTATTCCTTGAACTATGACTCCAGCTGTGACAATTAGATATAGACATCTCTGAAATCAATCTTTAATATTGTTGTATATACTTAGAGCTAAATTATAGTCTGAAGCGTTGAAAATGTCCCTTACTTTATGTGCTTAACTTCAAATGGAAGCCAATGCTTAAGGAATGTTCTTCGGTGGAATTTTCCATGTCTCTAAATATGACATCATACAGTAAAATTTCAGCTTATTTCTCAGGATACAGATAGTGCTTGGAGTAAAAGTGAATCCAGGAGTGAGCTTCTGATTGCCTACTTTATATCTTGTTGGATTTTAAGCTTATCCCTAGACAACCTCATTGATTTTTCTGTTTACTGCGTACAACTTTTCTGCTCAGAATATCTTGAAGAATATGATTTATTTATTAAATTTATAAGGTGCCCATCCAGGGGGGAAAGCTACTTACCTTCGCTACTGGTTAGGGTGCACTCTTCTGCACATACACAGAACCTTCTGCACATGCAGAGATGGTTAAAAAACGGGACATAATGACATCCCGGCGGTTGGGTGGAGCCTCTTGCTGCCTGTGCTACCAGTTCGGGGAGCCAGAGAGAACCAGGGGGGATTTCACTGCTGTGCCAGTCTCACTATCAAACAACAGTTAATTGGCACAGGATTTGATTGTAGAAGCTGTTAGAGCCTTAGTTTATCTTGAACTTGGACTTCTATTAGAACAGTTACCATGACTGATAATAAAGAACTCTGATCCATAATTTCAGGAGGCAACCACACCATCTTCACTTATTAAAAATTAAGGGTAGGCAACCTGTAGCATATGGGTTACAAGCACTTCCCCAGTGTCTTTTTGTGCCTCATAGAAACACCACAAACCCCCCCCCCCGAGTGAACCTAAATCGGGGGGTGGGAGAACTGATAGATTTAAAGAGCAAAATAACCATAGCTCACCAAATATCCCACAGCCCCTGGAAAGCCTCAAACAATAAACTAAAGTTCTTGGCTACATGAAAATAGGTTATGCTTATTAGCAAAGTTTCCTCTACATTCATGAGGAACAATGGCTAGGTTTTGTTGGCAACTTCAACACAGCTCCTAACATGAAATAAACACAAAACTGTCCCCCAGCTGTGCAGGAAAAGGAAACATTTTCTAACACCAAAGGTACTTAGGATCTGGATAATTATGACAATAAGTACAGATACTGTTAAGAAATTTTATTTGGCTCTGTGATGAAAGCACATAAATTACAAGTGGAAGAAACATCATGCCACAAAATTGCATAGGGTTCTTACAAAAATGTGAATTATGCATCTAAAGGCTGAAAAATTAAATTATATACATGTTAAATGATTTTTTTTTCCTAAGTGAAAGCAAAACCACTATTTCCAATCAGCCAATCACATACATTATTTATACCAATGTTCAATAATGTTAGTTTCAAATGAAAGCAAGCCCTATCTAAAAGAAATCTCTTACAACCATGTTGACAGTTAAAATGTCCAAATTCTCTGTGTGAAGGTCTCTCCTAAGCTGCTAAAACAATTCTCAGTAGTGTATCTGAAGTATACAGTGGAGCCCAATGTAATTCAATGCAGCTCTATTCTCTATAGCAAAATGTCCACAGTAGATTATTTTGACATGTTCAACACATAACAAGGCAAATACATAGAAGGCACAAGACTCTCACATCATAGACTTCTTTTTCATTACCTTACTTTATTTCAAGTAATATTCATGATAAATGATGTATTACTGCAAGTTTTAACAATGCAAGATATACAATATTACACACTAAAACTACAACTGCAAAAAGGGGGCACTGTACAGATATTAAAAAAGTAAGTACAGTCAATGATCAGTTACAAATGTACTGAAAACCAACTACTCTGTCAACCATTAACTTGGTAACTTTACATCATAAATTAAAAAGCTTTATCAGAATTTCTCCTACTTGTCTGAAACTGCAGTATACAAGCATGGCAACGAAATACCTATAGAACTGTTATCAATACTGGATTATTGTAGCCTGTCTAACTTGAAACAATTTTATTTAACTTTTATCTTAGAAAATGCAGCATTAAACTTTGACCCTTCCAGGGTTTTATATTTAATGATTAATAATATTGATCTTCAAAGTGCAAAAGTAGAATAAATGATAGGAGTCATCTTCTTAAAACCAAAATGAAACTTTTCATTTCCATTATATCCTCTAAATTACTCCATAAAATGTAAGCAAGTTTATCTTTTATATACTCTTAACAATGTGCAACATTTCTTCATGCATGATGTAAATAATGAAAAAAAAAATACTGTTTAGCCAAAATTTTAGTTTCCCTATGTACACTTAGCATTTAATTCAATTTCTATTTTGTTTGATCTCTATTTATTGCTTGCATTTAAATAAAATAAGTTATTTTTACTGAGCTCCTGAGGGAAAACAAACTACATATACGCTGTTATGTATTCCAACTCCTTACCACTATCAGAACAAAATATAGTGTTTCGGTAATATCCACATGGTAGAGCAGTAAGGAATTCTGGGGGGTGGAACTGTAACCTTTTTAAAGGTTAACTATATAAAGGGGTAGAATTAATCAGATTTCTCTGATTCTTTTCTTTTTCACAAATATTTTAGATTTGAAACATCTATATTTCTATACACTTGGGAAATGGCATTTCCATGTGCGTTTCATAGATTAAAAAAAGAAGATAGATATAATAGCACAAACCAGTTTAATAATTAGGTCAATGATGCAACCCAAAAATAATCGAAAGCAACATTCTTGAATCTATCTTACATTAGAAAGTAGTACAGAAGCCTGAATGAAAGATTCTGATTGTGCAACAATTATTTCATAACAGTATCAGTTATCTCTGATGACTGTATGAGTATCTTTCCTAAAGCTTTTAATTTCACCTCAAGGGAAAGTTCAGCAAGAACTTGCCTGCACGTTTGATTTACTGACACAGAATGCGCCTATACATAGTATGTGAATTCATATCACATCTGAAGCATGTATAATCACATTATTATGTCTTGAATTTTGGCTTGGGAATATATTCTACAGTAGTGGTTACCACAGTTACAGAGAACTAACACTGATAATTCTCTGTTGAGACACAACCAGCACAGCCAACTATCACTGCACAGGAAGCTAAAGAAAAAAAAAAGTTTCTTTTCTCAAAGTGTCATTGTTAAGATGACGAAAGCTTTCAAGGTGTAGTTGCCAAGGAAGAAACAAACAATTACAGATACTGTGATAACCATGGGTGGAATATTGTCTCACTCCTGTTTCATAAAGAGGTGTAAACACATTTACCTGCACAAAACATATTGGTCCCCAAAGAATGCTCCATCCTGCTCGTGGTTTACAAATGACTGGTATAAATATGGCCAGAGCAACACCGACCTCTTGGTTTATGCCATTAAACTAAAAAGAAAAACAAGGTCTACAAATAGGATGTAATTTCCACACCCAACCGATTTGTTTTAGAAATTAGTACAATCCCAATGGAGGTCTTCCATATCTGAGGCTGCCCAATGGTCATTCAAAAAGAGGAACATTCTTGGGGAACAACATGGTAAGTTGCTCTGTCAGAGAAATTTAAGAACGGGGTCTTTGTGGGAGCTGTTAGAGAGGTGTATCAAACACTTTTCCTGGATTATCTTCTAGCTCTTCATTTTGCAGTGGTTTGTGATTCAGTTTCCCACCATCGGATGCCAGGGAAGAAGTTGTAGAGCTGTGATCTCCGTCCTCACTGATTTTGCCTTTCATCGCTTCTTGAACAAATTCCAAGATTTCCAGTGGCAGTCTTTTGAATTTGTCTTGATATTCTTGATCAAGTTCAGCCTGTAACTGGAAATGACATCAATATTGTCATAAATAAAATCGCAATGATTTACCCCCTGCTTTTTTTTAAACAATAGGCAAAAAAAACCACACCCTTGACTGACATTTCCAAATGGTGAAAGGAGAGGGACTGCATTTTGGCTATTTTTCCAGATGTGAATTTGGCATGAGGATGGGGAGTGGAAAATCTACTATTGGCTGACTTCCATTTCTTTAGAGCATGCAGGAAGATTGTTCATGCACCAATAAGTCATAAAGCAACAGTGTTGACAATTACAGCCTGCTTTCCAAAAACACCATCATTCTGGATGCCTTGATATCAAACATCTGCATCCAATGCTTTCTAGGTATGTTGGATCTACAAAATACCATGTTGCCAGGGAGATTCTGGCAGCTGAAGTCCATGTTGAGGGTATCGGATATCTGTAGGATATCCTATGTGTAGATAGACTTAATTTCGAGACTCAATGTGATATGTCACATGACCAGCAGAAATTTTGCTGTCTCTGCCATCACTATGAAACTTGATGGGAGGAACATGCACTGTAGCATCCTTGTGTTAATTACTATTACTGTTTAGTCTTGTTTTGGAATTTGATACTGAAGAATACATGCTAAATCAAAAGTAAAGTCAACTTTTATACAAAACGTAAAAAGCTCCACTGATATAACCGACAGAACTGCATTTACAAATATATTAAATGTATTACAGTGCTTAAAAGAGCATTGTAATCTATGAGTAATCTGACACCAGTTGATAAATACCTATTTATTTATTTATTTGGTGTTTATTTGACAATTACATTCTTATGCAATAGTAATTAGTAATGAGCATGAATTAATTCAATAGTACTTGAATTAATCCAATAGTAATTACTATTAGAAACTTAAATGCTTATGAAAGAATGCTGAAACATAACAAATCTAGAGTCCAAAACAATATTTCTAAACACTGACTTATGAGTAAAAAATCTCCATAGGAATTCAAATGGTAAGACTCAGACATGATGTTCAGAAATGGGCAAACTGCTGCACCATATTTGGAAATGACCGATTACTTTAATTTGGTGACGCCTCACCAGAGAAACGCCAATTATTATGAAGACAGAATTGTAATTGTGTTGGCATTCACTTTTGAAGCTATTAGCTGGGCCTAATATTCAATTGCAGCAGATTCAATTACAATGGTATTTTCTGAATTCTTCCCACGAGAACAGAAATATGTATTTTAAAAAGGTAAAGATTAACATTTGTCTTTTCAATTTAACTTTTCAATTTAGGAATAACAATTTTCTGCTAAAGATTGACCTCTGGTTATGTCCTTCCACCAATAAAAATAGACCCATTACAGATAAGATTCTCCTCCATCCAACATGAATTTCCTACTTTATAAAAACTGAGTCACCCTCCAAATAAAGAGCAAATTCTGAGGTGCTTGGAGGGGCAACAGGAGGAGAGGGCAATGCATGATCATAAGATTGCAAGTTCATATCATTTACCTGGAATGAGTCCCATGAAACTAAACAGGACTTCCTAGTAAAAATGCATATATTATCAAAGTGTAAAAATACTTGTAATGAATATTTGCATTTCTAATATCCAATTATCTGTTACTTTAGAACAGGGGTGTCAAACTCGCGACGACACATTGTCATCACGTAACATATTGCAACTTTTTCCCCCTTTGCTAAACCAGGGGTGGGCATGGCCAGTGCGTAATGCATCTGGCCCATGGGCCGCGGGTTTGACATCCTTTACATGCTTTAGAATATATTTACACAGAGGAACTCAAGACTGAAAATATGGAAATTTATTAATCATTAAAAGAAGACAAGATTATTTTTATTATTTTTATAATAATATCAGAACTAAATAGCTTAAATGTTTTAAAGATGCTGTCTGAGGAATTCTAGTGTTGAAGTCCATACATCTTAAAGTCGCCAAGGTTGAGAAACATTGCTCTAAAAGATATCCAAGATTCCAAGCCTTCTATAAAGCATGTATTAAAATATATAAAATAACATTAGCATTTTTGACTGTAATAGAGTCATAGTATGTATTAATAATTGTATGTTAGGAGGGGCTGAATAAAATCTCTCAAGCAATTTCCCCCCTCTCCTGGAGTTACCAGGGAATGAAAGTGGTCAAATCTTCCCATACTACCTTTTGCGCTGAGTCATGTGCGTTTCCTTGAAATATTTTAAGTAATTTAACATTAGTACAGAAATATAATTAGAAATGAAGACAAAAATGGGGAAGAGAGGAAGACTTTAGAGGTAGTTTGGGAAACAACAAGCAGATTAAACTATCCCACTGAAGTCATATGAATATTGTACTCCAAGGATATAGTCTAGTGGTCCATGAGGTTATTGAAAAGTTACCCTAAAAAACAGAATGTCTAATCTAGTAATGGTGAACCTTTTCAGCACCGAGTGCCCAAACTGGAATGCGTTTGCGTGCACATGTGTAAGAGCACCGGAAACCCGGAAACCAGCTGCCCAGCGTACGCATGCAGTCTTCGGGTTTCTGGTTCACGCATGTGCACTTGTCAGCTGGTCTTCGCGTGCGCTGGAGCTGGCCAGCTGGTCTTCGGCTTTCTGGCGCTACATGCGCGTGCCGGAAACCAGAAGAGCAGCTGGCGATGGCTCGCGGGCCCACAGAGAGGGCTCTGTGTGCCACCTCTGGCACATGTGCCATAGGTTCGCCATCACAGGTCTAAACCCATCGCTCACTTCTAAGCATGACCTCCAATTACTGCACTGAGAAATTGAAAGCAGTTCAGTGAAACTGCTACCAGGCTGGCTCCAGCTTTTGTTTCTTTCTTTTTTTTAATACATAGTGTTGGATCCCAAGAGTTGTGAGGCATGCAGAAAGCCACCTCATTTTCATTAGTACTAATTGAGGAAGATACCAGTGAAAGTCATTTAATGCCGCTATTCGAGGAATACATCAGTCTCCAGGCTTTTATCCAATATAGCGGTATTCCTGAGGAGCCAAGCACATAGTTTCCTATTCAAATGTGTTTCCTAAATATGGGGTGGCTAGTAGGGTCCATTATCACAGCTCACTGCCCTTATAAATACTACTTACAGGTTTCAGGTATCTTGGAGGAGAAAAATGTTTACCTTCCAGTAAAATAAATCTGGAAGTATATTAGCCTTGCTAGATAAGAGGATGGCAAACAGGAACAGCAAAGTAGCTGAAAGAGGAGCATCATCTTTATACTAACTCAGGCTACATCATTGCTTCTTGTGCCCAGTGACAGGAAAGTACAAGAAGGCAGGATTACATCTTCCAACAATGGAAGAGGTCAGTGCTACAGAAAATAGTTCAAAAGGTAATTTTTCTCCTTCAAAGATTAATTACAGGTAGTCCTCGACTTTGTCTACAATTGAGCCCAAAACTTGCTAAGCAAGTCAGTTGTTCAGTGAGTTTTGCTCCATTTTACAATCTATCTTGTCACAGTTATTAAGTAATCTGGCTTCCCCATTAACTTTACTTGTCAGAAGGTCACAAAAGGTGACCCCAGGATATTACAACTATCCCGGAGTTATGTGATTACCTTTTGTGAAAAATACAAGTCCATTGTCAAGCATCTGCATTATGATCGTGTGATCATGAAGATGGTGCAGTGATCGTAAGCATGAAAAAATGATCATAAGTAGCTTTTCTCAGTAGTAACTTCATTGTAACTTCGAACAATTACTATTGTGAAGTCGAGAACTATCGGCAAACTTTCTGAATATGGGTCATTCAAAGCCTCGTGCAACATTTGGAAGGCAATGAAAAAAAATTAGATATAAATATTTAGATATAAATTCCAATGGTAAATAGTAAAGAACTTCCAGTATGATCCTGCCCATTGATGTAGAAATATCAGGTGGAAAAATTTGATTTTTTTTCTTTGTTGTGGACTCTGGTCTTCATCATTGTAAAACCTCTGATCAAATATTTGAAAGAAATATACTGTATATTTAAAATTAAAAAAGGCAGTTCCTATTTCAAGCCTAACAGTGAAGTGGTCATTTTGTAAATACTGATAATCACCAGAGTTATCTTATAAGAGAAATAGGTGGCACAAAATTCTAATAAATAAATAAACAAATAAATAATTGATATAAGCAGTACAGTTTAAAGATACTGCAATATTTTCTCAATTGTTCAATATTTGCACAAGCAGCAATTAAAATGGTTTGCAACACTAGTACAAAACATGAATAAGGAAACGAAGTTGAAAAGCAGCTGAGGAAATATAATCCCCCACCCACGCTTCTGTTTGTGGTGTTCTACACAATGGTTTACAACGTTTACTTTATTGGTCAATCCCATCATAAAAATGAAGTAGTATCAGGGTTTCCGTGAGTTTTTATTTGAAATAAAAAAGCAACCGATGCATCATTGACACAGACTTGAGTGAGGGAAGTAGCAATGCATATGTGCAAGAGAGAGTGAAAGAGAGGTTTTCTAAGAAAATAGCAGAGCAGAGGGCTTCAACTCAACCGTAGTGTCTCAATAAACATGCAAAGCTGCAGAATATGGGCACTAGTTTGTTAGAGGTGATTTTAGTTTTTTCCTAGTATTATAAAGATGGAATGGTTATTCACAAAGCACTCACTTATGTATCGAAATCATACACAGCCCTTCTCACTGTAGATCTTAATTTTGATATTTAAAAAGAGGACTCGTAATTCTATTGTCTTATTGTGACATAAGACAATAATTTGACCACTGACAAAATTTTTCATAGTGATCGCCAATTTAACAGGTTTAAACCAAAAACACAGTATGCAATTATCATGACCTGTCTGAGACATTTCATAAATTGTGAGTTGTGAGAACAAAACTACGGTTAAATATCATGAAGCGCAGCTAAGCCAGTGCAAATATGAATAAGGAAAGTTGTTGGGTGATTTGATATTAAAACACAGAATACATGTTCACAATGTATCACATGAGCAAACCTCCATCCTCAACCCGTAACTCACAGTCTACCTAGGCTTGTGTGTTTATCCTGTTTAACTGTTAGATTACGTAACAAGAACCGTCAGTTATTGTAAGTAGCTGTAAAGTCAACCTTTGAAATAAATTTTAAACAGATCTTACGCAGTCAACAACAGGTGAAAATCTCAGGAAGTAATTGCAGACTATTTAATTACAGCAGTAAAGAAAGGTAGCCTTTGCTATAAGTTCCATGCAAGAAAGTTATTTTACATAAAAAAAACCACTGTGCAAATCTATTTAAAGGAGTCCACACTGATTAGGCAGAAGTGTAATGTCAGGGTTCCAAGTAATACACCCATTGCAAATAGAATTCCGAGGCATGTAGATTCCTCAAAGAATAGCTTTATTGGATAAATCATATTGGCACAGCCTGGTGAAAACCGACTCTTAATGTTCCTGCGGTTTTCACCTAATTAAAAGTAAAAGATTTTCTCCTTTCCCAATCAGTCAGTCACATGGTCCAATCAAGTTGCCTGGTAACTTCACTCCTCCTCTCTCAGCCACTTGTGGGAATATCCTTGGTTCCCAGGAGAAAGTATTCTGTTTTAGCTACAAAACCCCAGCTATCTCTATTCCCCCCTCCCTATCCCTCAGCTCCAGTGTGGCAACACCGAAGCCTCAAAATGGCCTTGGCCAGGTCAGCTTCAGGGTTGACATGTAGATTGTTTCTCATTAACAAGTATGGGAGGAACTGAGGGTTGTGTCTTGATGCTTGAATGTTACACTTTTGTTTCTGAAGTGTTTTGTTGAATTACCTGGGGGGCCTAGAAGGACTGACAAGGAAAGATGGTGGAGAATGGCAAATTTTGTGTGATCCTATTAATGACATTAGGTATAACTAGCGAACAACTGGTTACTATTAAACAGAAAAAAATGAGATATTTAAAATATGCTCCATCAACACTGAAGAACACTGCAAGACTCTGGAATTTGCTATGGCCTTGAGTGTCCCTCAAGAAAAAGAGAACCACTGATACAGGGCAAAATAAATGAGGGTGAATAGTCTTGGCAGCTATTCCCTACTGAACCAAAGATATTACATAATAAGACTAAGCAATTTGAGCTTTAATTCCCATTATTGTTCCTGAAGTGATCTTTATAGATTTTCACTGTTTGCCACTTTTCCAGAGACATTTGTTTGTTTAATTCAATCAATCAATCAATCATTCATTCATTCATTCATTCATTCATTCATTCATTCATTCATTCATTCATTCATTCATTCATTCTGCTAATTTATGCTACCAAAGCATTAAAAACACAATACATACAAAAGCAATACAAAGATGCTGGACTCCATTATCAACCTGACGTTAGACCCTGAAGGAAGAATCAGATTTTTAAAGGCTTCTAGAAAGCCCACCAAGTCAGGGCAATTAAAATCTCAGGGGAAAAGCTGTTCTACAGTGGCAGAAAGTCACTTTTTCTAGGTCCAATAGGATGGCATTGTTTTCAGAAGGGATCTTGCCAGATCTGATGGGATAGACAGAAACTAGCATTCTTTCTGGCTTCCTCAAATTGGAATGAGAAGATAGATGGGCAGCTCTTCTGAAAAGTAGTGTCCTCTATGACTATGTGTTCTCCGTGCAATATAAAATCCTAGATAAAAGTTAAAACTATGTGTATAATGGGGGGGGGGAGGAAAACTAGCCTCATTCTCCCCTTTCATATGATGAATGAACTTGAGCCAAGGAATGCAGCAATTTTCACATCTGTGCCATTGAGACAAACAATCATGCATCTGATTACTAATGAACAGCCTTCAATCATTTGTGATCATGTAACACATATTTAAAATGCCTATGTCATTCTATCTTTAGCAAAATAAAATGCAATCAACAACAACATTTTTTTCCAATGGAAGCAGAACTGTTCATATGGGTTCTTTCTGAATAGCAAACAGCAAAGCTTTGTGGAATTCATTGGAAACCTGTCAGTTTAGTCATTCAAAAGACATGGTTCACTTGGTCAACTCTACAAATCTGTTCTTCAAAACTAAAGAAACCAGCAGGCCATTGTGCTAAGATGTTATTGAAGAGAGCTGTTGGCATAATGAATCTCAGTTCCAAAAAGGATAGGTAGTACACAGAAAATATGCTAGATATGAGAAAATGTCATCAAAGAAAGAAGTACTCTTTTTAAATATATATATATACTTTTATTGAAGAGATTCTTAACAAGATAAAAACAATGCAGATATTAGAAAAGAGACAAAGAATATAAAAAAGAATAATGAGTAAGAAGAAAGAAAATAGAAAAGAAAGAAAAATGAAAAAAATATAAAGAAATGGCTTCTGTTCTTTTTGACAGAAGTTATAAATGCATTTATATTTTACCCCCTCTGTTTAAGGTTACATCATAGTTTCCTTTTTTTTCATAAACTACCCTTTCTAATCTTCAAATCCATAAATCACAAGTTCGTTTTTCTCTTTTTTCAGCAAAAAGTCCAAGGTGTTTCACATCACTGATAAATATACTTGTTGGTCTTTTTTTAATCAAATAGGTTTACATTGCCCTTTCTGCTAGTTCTGTCATCTTCACCAACAATTCCTCCCTTGTGTGAATTTCAAAGTTTTTCCATTTCTGCTGGTATAATAATCTTGCCGCAGTAATTGTATTTAAGAATAAACTTCCATTGCTCTTTTCTAATTGACTGTCCCATAATCCCAGCAAGAAAAATTATTTCATTTTCAATTTCCATTCTTTGTTAACATCTTTGTCTTTTGTTTATTAATTTTAAAACCAACTAACATCACTAAATCCTTTAGTTTTTCCATTTCTTCTAGAATATCTTCCAACATTATTACTAGCTCATCAGCAAATGCCCTTAAAAGGTTTCTCTTTAAATATTGACTCCAGCAATTCTCTTGTCTCCTGTTCAATGCTTCCAGCTTTCATTTAGATTGAGGAATTGAATCTTTTTCAGTGCACTGAGGGAAGAAAGAAGTAATAATGGGCGTCTGGATTCTAAAAATCAGAAATGAGACAGAAGCTGTGATTCTGACACTGAACACAGCTGAGACGAGAGAGATTGGACAGTACCTCTCTTGTTAGAATATTAGAAGAATATACCTGAAAGCAACTGAGACAAGGAAGGTTAAGACTTCAACCGAAGACACAAGGGGAAATAGAGATGGAGTGAAGAACGTGGGCTGATCAAGCCTCTTAGCAATTTATAGTAATATCCTGAAAGGAGAGCATTTGTGCAATAAGACTATAGAGCAGTGGCAGCAAACCTTTTCGTCACAGAGTACCAAAAAGGGAGCATTTATCAGGGCCACGACCAGGAAGAAAAGATCCCCAGGTGGCATGTGTGCACCAGATAAGGTACTTCCACATGCACACCCACAAGCAAGTCTTCAGCTGGCCGGCGTGCATGCTCACACCGAAAAATGGAAGACCAGCTTTCCAATTTCTGGCACTGCCGCTTGCACAAAGGCCAGCTGATCATTGTGTGTGCATGCACACCAGAAACCCAGAAAAGGAATGGGCGACACCGTGCATGCCAGGTGACATGGCTACGCGTGCTACTTCAGGCACACATGCCATAAGTTTGCCATCATGGCTATAAAGCTATCCTTCCTATATTTAGAAAAGGTAGTTCAAAAGGGAGGAAACAATGGGTGAGACACTCCAGAGAGCCATCCCCTTCCAAACCTGCATTGATTTTAAAGGATGAAATTTAGGAATCCCAAAACTGAACACTCAGTAATATTTATCTACAGGCAAAGGCCTCTGGGCAACAGGAGGCTGGCAGGGAAAACAAACAAAAGAGAAGTTCTATTTCCATTTGTTTAATTTCCCCCTTGAGGAGAAGCTTGAGCAGTACAACTGAGCTGGTCTTCAATCAATCATATAGCTTGAGCTTGAGCTTAACAATAAAAGAGTAAGATCTATAAAATCATTTTAAATATGCACTTAGTATGAATGGCAAATGCAAAAATAGAAACTCTTTAAAAGACTAAAAACAACCATTAAAAATCAATAAACAAAGATATCTAAAACTATCATTCAAAAATATAGCCCCAGAATGTTAAGTTATAACTGACATACATTAAAACATTTGAGTGCATAAACATGGTTCGGTTTAGCCCTGAAAGAGCAAGAAGGGAAGATGCTAAGACTAAGTGAACTCTCCTAAGAGGATATTTCACAATATGGAACCACCAGTGAAAATGCCTGCTCACCTCAAATAATCATTCGGTTAGGCTCAAAATATAGATACATTCAGAGCAAGGCTTCTAATGAGGTCTTTGGAATTATTTTCCTAATGAGGAAGTGATTGATGGAGAAAAACTAGTGTTTTTAATTGAGTTGCTTATGTTGCAAGCTTCTATTTCAGACCCCATTTGTTCCTTCAAAAGCCAAACAAGAATCAACCTTGTGGAGGTTCAGGGTTTTTTTTTAATATAAGATCAGATTATCCCCCCAAAAAAATATTTAAAGCAAATCAATTTTAAAAACAGAATGAATGTACTCTATAAAGTCTATAACATGTAAGGAGAGTTATTAGGTGAAAGTATAGATTCCCTTTGAAAAGCCAGTGTAGAAATGTCTCAGCTAAAGACTCTGCTGTTTGAATTTCACACTGACAATTTGCTATGAAATGGAGATGTATTTATGCTTTCCTTCCTACCAATGGTAGAACATTAAAGCAAGCAAAGGAGAAAGTGCTATAATAATACTTCCTTGTAGTAAGGAAGAAGAACAAGATAGCAGTTTTGCAATTCCAGAGGATTCCTTGTACACAGTAATGTATTTGTGAGCAGAAAAAGATTTAAGAAAATTAGATCTGTAAAACAAATCACTCAAAGATCAATCAACCTTGAAGCCTACAGAATATCAGAGTAATCGAACTATGAAAATGAAAGGTTAAAAAAAAATAGCTGGCAGTAGAAAGAAAGAAAGAAGGAAAATTATGGGGAGAAGAAATCGAACCACAAAAGCAAGATATAATCCTATCCTGCAGATGGATATTGAGGAAGAGAGTATGCACCAAGAGGTTAGGGCTTGGCCTACTGAATGTGGGCTACAAAAATGTGGATGACAGAAAGCAACATAGTTTGCTGCAGCGTTTCCCTACTATCTAATGACATCCAGAGTTTTGCATTTTTGCAACCTAGATAGGGGAGTTCTATTAAAACTGTTATCTGCTGTTCAGTATGGAGTAGGATTAGGAGGAAGAAGATAAAAGAAACTTCTTTCTTTCTCGCCCACTTACAGCCCACCCCCAAAACACATAGTACAGTAAAAGAATCAACAGTATTTTAGTTGTGAACCTGTTAGGAAGAAAGGGGGATAATGTATGTTTCCTTCCCACACATCATCTTCTCCTTCCTTCCAGGTGGGAGGAGAATATTTGTTAAGGGATGAGACAATACTGGAATATGTTGTCCTATGTCATCAGCCATCAACCTTCTTTTTTTTTTCTTCATCTCACCATGTAATATAAAGTTGAGAAGCTAGGTCCAACAATTGCATCTTTTCTTTTATCACAGGTAGATTCTTGCTGTATGCCAGAATTGACTGAGCAGCAGGAAGCTATTTGCCATGAGTAGCATTTCAGTTGGGCAAATTCTCTGATTAGAAACCATGGGGAGCCTGATAAGTCAAGATGGGCTCACAGTTTGGCAGTATGTTCCATCTCTTTTAAGGACAATTCTTCTACCTATCCTTGGCAAATGACTTTTCCCATTTTGTTGAAAGTTACCATTTGCAATAATTTCACTTTTGTGCACTCATAGATATATACCAAATAGTAAATGGTGGCTTTGAGGGTATGAAGGAGAAGTACGGTTTTTATTATTTTGCAGAGTATTATTGCTGTTTTAATGATGACACTATAGCATTATAGCACTTAGACTTATATAGTGCTCCATAGTGCTTTACAGTCCTCTTTAAGTGGTTTACAGAGTCAGCATATTGCTCCCACAATCTGGGACCTCATTTTACCGACCTTGGAAGGATGAAAGGCTGAGTCAATCTTGAGAATTGAACTCCTGGCAGTCAGCAGAATTAGCCTGCAATACTACATTCTAACCATTGCGTCATAGGACTCTTATGTGATAGGCATTATGTAATACTCAAAGACTGTACAGATGCAATAAAACCCTTAGGCTCTAAGTTTTGAGTAGTTGCCTAGAATCACATTGGTAAGAAGAGCGGCCATAGAAATTGAAATAAATAAATAAACCAGCAAACTCTTTAATAATATTGACAGCATTTCCATTGCAAAATTTGAGTGTTCATAATAAAATCTCAAAAATACAGGTAGTCCTTGACTTACAACAGTTCGTTTAGTGACCGTACAAAGTTACAATGGCACTGAAGAAAGTGACTTATGACCATTTTTCACACTTATAACAATTGCAGGATTTCCGTGGTCACCTGATTTACATTCAGATGCTTGATAATTTGCTCATATTTACAACAGTTTTCAGTGTCCCAGGGTCATGTGATCATCTTTTGCAACCTTCTGACAAGCAAAGCCAATGGGGAAACCAGATTCACTTAACATCCGTGTTACTAATTTAACAACTGCTGTGATTCACTTAATGTGAATTTCTGTGGCATGAAAAGTCGTAAAATGGAGGAAAACTCACTTAACAAATTTCTCACTTAGCAACATAAATTTTGGGCTCAATTGGGATCATAAGTCAAGGACTACCTGTATACATTTTACTATCACCCCCTCCCATCCTATCTCCCAAATTATCACATATAAACTTGGTATTAATACCACCAATGCATCGTCATAGGAGGAGGAACCTCTGTTGTCACAACTATGGCTTGAATTTAACAAAATTGCAATTTGCTGGGAATGGGGTAGAACCTTTTTGGCTTTTGGTATCGAAGAAATGCTTTTTCCCAATCTCCCCTGTAGCCAATTCCTAACTTCTCTTTTCCCATTTATTTGATGCAGCAGCATGTTAAATGTTGCCATCCTGCAGACACCAGGACATTAAGTGGCCTGTAAATTGCATGTCTCGAGGCCTCTTTTCCCTGTGATGGATGCTATTCAGAATGCCCATGAGTGACCATCTGGTGGCAGAAACACCCGCTGGATATGGAGCTTCTAGGCCACCTGGCATCCATTCGAAGAACACAAACATCATGATGAATCACATTTCTTGGGCTTCTTAGCACCTGAGACGATGCTGCTCAAACAAAACAAAAAAAACTGTGAGATATGCTTGGAAAATCAATACCAGGAGGAAAAACTTCCAATAAATAGTTGGAAGTTTTAATGCAACAGAGTTGTAAGATAGACAGGTTTATATTCTGAGCCAGGTAATACAGTCTTGGAGCATCACAAAGAGAAAGTAGATAACAGAAAGCCTTAAAAATATCAAAACATGCTCTGCCATATATATTTATTATCTACTTTCTCTTTGTGATGCT
>JANHFK010002032.1:102061-120493 GCA_036250565.1 Sibynophis collaris | reverse complement strand
GAGACAAATGTATGGCCATGATCAATAAAACATTACTGCAACTCGGCCTGCCTGTACCACTACAAGACCAACACAATGTACTTCATGCAGATTACATATGAGAAAAGAATTACAATGTCAAACAGCTTAGCGCATAGATCGTGGACAAGAAGCCACTTCTTATACTCATGTGAATTAGGGACGGGGTTTCTCTAAGACACTTACACATATTTTCTGTTTCTTTTCGACTTAGGCTGTTTTTCTTCTTGTCACTTTGGTAGGGGATCAAGCCTATTTCTGGTGAAGTCATCTTTACTGCACTTTACAGATATAGAGAGAACTTACAAGGCTGGAATTTGTCATTTTGGTAAATAGGTATTTTGTAAATGGTCTCTCTCTCTCCCCCACAGCCATTTTGTAAATGGACAAGATCCTTACAAGGCAATTATTTTGCTAAATATAATTCCAAGATGTTCTCATAGTTGTCAGTTTACCAACCACTTGAAAAAAAAGTTTTCTTACAGGAGAGATAACCTATAACCCTCTAATTGTGGCTAAAAGAAAACTTCTTATAGTAAAGGTAAAGATAATTGCAGCAAAGATTTTCAGAAAAACCTATTTTGTTGAGAATTCATCTTTTCTGCTTTAAAGGGCTTTTAAATAAAACTGCTCCCAAAAAGAAGCAAAAGGAGACAGAGAAACTATGATTTACAAATTTTGGCCTATTTCTTGACTAAATTATTTTTTTCCCCTAAATGTTTCACTGCATCTTTGGCACCTATTTTGTGTAAAAGCTTAGAAAGCACCAATTACATAATTGTCATCTTTTCTTTCATCTTATTACTCTAGTTCATACCACACATAACAGCAGTTTCCACATAGCTATACTTCTACCATAGTTATGTCAGCATCTAGGGAAGACTTTCTGGCATAATGTTAATATATATTAACTCCCCTTTCTGGACATCCTAATCTACAAAAAACCCAATGGCTCCCTAGGACATACCATCTACCAGAAAAAAACACACCACCAACCACTACTTAAACACACAATCCCATCACCACCCTGCACTGATCAACTCTGTAGCCAAGACCCTCATCTCCAGAACAAAATGCCTAGCCGACAAAGACCACCTGAAAACTGAATTACACACTCTCACAAACGTATTAATTTCCAACGGATTCCAAAAAAACACAATTACCAACCTAATCCAAAATGAGACACACCCCCAAGAACCAAGACACAGAACAGGACAATGGCATCGCCCTCCTCCCTTACATCAAAGGCACCACAGATAAAATCAGCAAAATTCTCCACAAACACAATATCAAGACAGCCTTCGGCACTGACCAAAAAATAGCCAACATCTTAAGAAACCCCAGAGACAAGAGAAATGTTTCTTCATAACTTTTGAATGCTAAAATTTATCAAAGCAATTTGTCAATCAAATCTCTTCAAAGAATAGGATATACGTTAATTAACTACATATTCTTAAACCCTATAAATATTTATAGATTTTTAAAATAAAATCATGACTCCACCATTTTTTTTTCTTTTAACAACCCTGTAATCCCCTGTATTGGATGGAGTCTGGGTGACTGAATGGAGCTATGCATTTCCTAGCCGGATGCCCTTCCCAATGCCTATGCGAAGTTTGCAGCAGATATTTTCACTGTGCACCCAGAGAGAAAAATATCTGTTGCTACCTAGGATCAAACTCACAGCTTCCTAATTGTGAGGCAACAGCACCACCTCTAGGCTACCATACCACACCACTCAATATCAATACCAAACCAATATAAGACACAAAAGATTTTTCATCATAAAAAATCCCCTGTAAAAGGATAGCATGCTGTCAGACCTTCAAAGTATGCCATGTCACAAGACTGACATCACAGGAAATACTAAAACATGACTATGTATTGGTACAATAGCAGAATCTTGACAATGTGACAGTGTTTCTCCTCCTCCCATACCAAAGAAAGTGAAGACAGAGCAACTATAATTTTCTTTCTCCCACTTTCTTGTTTTCTAGGCTGATCTCAATATTTTTGCTAATGATCACCACACACCTTCTACAAGGCTGTCTCTTTTTGATCCTCTACATCTCTTCATTGTATAGCTTTTTAAAACAGTGTTTAAGCTTAGTAACATTACACATTCTTTAATATTCTGTCTTAATAACCTAAACATTGAAATGTAATTTAAAAAAAAAAGGAGGTAAGCCGTATTTTGCTGGAGAAGACTCCTGCGAGTCCCTTGGACTGCAAGGTGGTCAAACCAGTCAATCCTAGAGGAGATCAACCCTAACTGCTCTTTAGAAGGCCAGATCCTGAAGATGAAACTCAAATTCTTTGGCCACCTAATGAGGAGGAAGGACTCACTGGAGAAGAGCCTAATGCTGGGAAAGATTGAGGGTAAGAGAAGAAGGGGATGACAGAGAATTAGGTGGCTGGATGGAGTCACTGAAGTAGTCGGTGTGAGCTTAAATGGACTCCAGAGGATGGTAGAGGACAGGAAGGCTTGGAGGAACATTGTCCATGGGGTTGCAATGGGTCGGACACGATTTTGCAACTAACAACAACAAAAGCCGTATTTGATGGCAAAATATAAAATGATCATAGATATAAAAATTATGAGCTATCTAATAATAACAGTATACTGTTATATTCGGGTAAATTAAAAGGAAAATGAGTATAAACAAAAAATATAAAACACGAATCAAATAAACGACTTCCTAGGAAACTCTATTTGTTGATTTTTTAAAAAGATCTGTTGTAGAGTACAACTCTGGGCAGCTCACAACAATAAAACCAGAAACACAATACAAACCATAACAACTGCCATAGCTCCTCACTTTCTACTTCTATCACATTCACTATCTGACCGCACTCTTCCCTTCTGTAGTTTCATTAGCCACACAAGTGCCAACATTATTATTAAAGTAATAAAATACTCATAATAAAAGAACAAGACTGTGATCCAAATAAAATGCACCTATGGGCAGCCATACAAGTCTTATAAACAAATCGATCAATAAATTAAACCACCGTAGAATAAATCACATTTTATCAGTAAGCACTTAGGAATCTAAAATTAAAGAAAGAAATCTTTCATAACCACTCAGGTGGAACAGAATTAGAGCAGACAGAATTTATAAGTGATACGAGTTGGCAAAATCAGAATATAATAGCCATGCATTATTTTGCAAAGGGATCAAATGCAAATACCAACCTTCTTAAACACTATGGCTTCTTCTTCCCATACAGGATTCACAGCATTGCCTTGAGATGTCTTTGTCTTGAGAGCTTTTCTTCTCGTATCCACAGGCAGACCAAACATATCTACTTCGACGTAAGTTCCAACTTTTTTGTCAGAAAGTAACTGCCCAGATATGACCTAAAAACGAAAGGTTGAGACATTCTATTAACACACCTTTGCTGCAATTCAATTCACACGACTAAAGGACATGTTTTCTGAATATGTAGAGCTTATAACATGAGAAACTGGTTAGGAAAGTCTCCCATCAGTCCTTCACCACAGACTGACCACTCTGTAATTGTGTTGGAAGGAGTACCTATCCCAGGCACCTGTTGGACCCAGCTGGGTTTCAGAAGGAGGTTGGACTTGTTCTTGAAGGTCTGTTGCACAGTTCAACTGGGACCTAGAATTAGATTGGGCCTATGTGGCTCCCCTCAGTTTACAAAAATGGTGAGTGACAAAATGACAAAAGAAGCATAAAGAGTACCACTGGAGGACAACAAAGAACGACCACACAGCTTAGAGCCTTTATTCAAGGCTAGTTTGTGGTGATAAAACTAGCAGAAAGTGCATATTTTTCTTCCTTTATCAAGTCCAAAGATAGCCAATTGGCAACCCTACTGAGTTGTGGGAGATGGTATCCCAATTTGGTAGGACAGAGTCTGTCATTACTATAGGGTACTGATGGGGAACCTTTTCGGCACCAAGTGCCCAAACCAGAGAGCGCATGTGTGTGTGTGTGCGTGCCGGAGACCCGGAAACCCGAAGATCACGTGGTCTTCTGGTTTCTGGCAAGCGCATACGCACCAGCCAGTTGATCTTTACATGTGCCAGATCAGGTGGCCAGCACATGCATGTGCACCAGCCAGCTGGTCTTTGGATTTCCAGGGCTCTAGCATGTGCAAAGATCAGCTGGACGGCATGCATGTGTGCCTCGGAAACCAGAAGAGCAGCTGCCAATGGTGCGCTTGCCCACAGAGAGGGCTCTATATGCCATCTCTGGCACGTGTGCCACAGGTTTGCCATCATGGTATAGCCATCATGGCTATAGGGCCATTGTGAGGAATATTCTAAGCATTTGCTCAGATTGGCTTATATAGGTCTGGTTTTGTTAGCTGGGATGAGTTTGAACCTGCTAGTCCCAAGGAAGCAGACAGACTCCTTAAGGCTGTGAGTTTGACCAGCTATATATTAGACCCATGTCCATTCTGGTTGGAGGCCTCCTGGGAGATGACATGTGATTGAGTCCAAGCAATAGTAAATTCATCCTGGAGAGTGGTGGTGATCCTGCTGATGTTTAAGAAAGAGGTGACCCTACATCTCCTCAAATAGCTGTAATTGGCCCAACCGCGTTGTACAATTTTCATCGGACCTCCAACCTTCCATTTTTAGGGAAAGTTGTTGAGAAGGTGCTTATACTGCAGTTTTAGAAGACCCTGGGGGAAGTGGATTATATGGATGGATGTCTTTCAGTCAGGCTTCAGACCTGTATATGGGAACAAAAAGCATAGACTTGCAGATGACTTATAGTGGGATGATGCATCCATCTTTCCTCTCCTTGATCTTTTGGTGGTTTTCAACACCATCAATCACGACCTCCTTCTAGACCAGTTGAGGGGGGTTAGAAGATGGCAATTTAGTGCTGAAATGAATTTTCTTTTTCTTCCAGGACTAGTTCTAGTGAATATTCACAGGAGGGGAGATAACTGACCCCCTTTTTTTTGGTGGATTCCCCTCAGATAATAATGTTTCCCTACTCCTCTGTATTTCTTGATTACCGGTTCCTTTACTGTTGATGGTTGATTCTAAAAGGCAGAAGCTGTCCACTACTTTGATATGTTCATGATCGACTCTAAGGCTAGTTATTTTACCTTTGCCATCAGTTTGATCTTCTTTATATAATTAATTAAGCTTGTTTTCTTGTCCAAACATGTGTATCATCTCACTTTCTTCAATTTTGGGCATAATTTCTATTTTCCTGGTTATAAATATCTGAATGTGACTTGTTCAATATGCTTATAACATATGCTTATAGCAAGTAACTTGCCTATATGAGATTCACACTTTTTAAAAGTATTGGGAATGAGTGCATGAGAAGTTATTTTGGTCTTTCAGGTTCATTATGGTTACAGAATTTAGCAGATGAGCAACTGGATGCCTACCTTTACAGACAAAGTGTTTGCGACTATTCCATCTACAATACTTTCCGTAAATGGATCAAAATGCTTGTCTGGTCTTCTCATGAACTCTGGCTTTAGTCTGTATCCACTTTTGCCATTATACTCATACATCCCCATATTTATTTGCATAGACAAATCTATATGAAAAAAAAATAATGGTGTTATGGGATACCACACAAATATATGTTAATGGGACAATAGAGAAAGACTAACAAATTGACAAAAGTACGACACTGAAATTTTATTAAAGGCTTCCTGGCCTCTTTAAAAATGCGAAGTTAAAACAGGTAGTCCTTGACTTACTATCACAATGGATCTCAAAATTTCTCTTGATAAGTGAGACATTTATTAAGTGAGTTTTGCCCCATCTTACGACCTTTCTGGCCACAGTTGTTAAAGTGAATCACTGCAGTTGATGAGTTAGTAACACGATTAGTAACACCGCCCTGAGTCCCGGAAGGGAGAAGGGCGGTATAGAAATTTAATAAATGGTAAATGGATTGTTAAGTGAATCTGGCTTCCCCATTGTTTTCGCTTGTCAAAAGATTGCAAAAGGGGATCACGTGACCTTGGGAAACAGCAACGGTCGTACGTATGAGTCAGGTGCCAAGCATTTGAATTTTGATCGTATGATCATGGGGATGCTACAAAGGTCATAAGTGTGAAAAATGGTCCCAAGTAACTTTTTTTCAGTGCCGTTGTAACTTTAACGGTTGCTAAATGAACTGTTGTAAGTCGAGGACTACTTGCATACTGAAGTCTGTCTGTAAAAATAATAAGCTAATTTTCCATTCAACATACAATATTTTGAGCTTCAGGACTATTCACAAGGGTTTAAAAAAAAAATTATATCCAAGACAATAGATTTTTATGTACATATTAGATTGGATATTTCTGAATATGATCAACAATAACAGCATGTAAAGTGCTGTGACGTTTGCCTAAAGTGCTCTGAATAATCATAAACCTATTTATGCTGCCCACTGAATCTGTGCAAAACAACATGGACTAAAACCCGCTGGATGAAAAGACCTCTTAGTCTTTGTCCGTGGTCTGGTTACATTATATATTGAAATTAAAAACAAAACAAAACACCATTATCCCCCTCCACAGAGCTGAAAGAGATTCTATTTAAATTCTGGTCTAATTTTTATTTAGATGAAAAGGAAGGAGAGACAATGTCACTTGCCTCACTACATGTTTGGCAACTACAACATGTAGTTGTAACAAAGCAGAAGTGAGGTAGTCAGGTGCTAGAAACAAATACCTCTGATAATTAATCATTGCCGACTGTGCTGCCAAACCCATTAAAACCACGTGTCACTTTTTAATAAAGCAGCTAGCGCTTTCATTTTGATTTCATACCAACTGATCTTCTTTGAAAATACATATTCTCAGCACTGAATACAATTCTGAACTGGGTAAATGAAAGGCTTTCCACATTATCATGTCTGAGATTCAGAAGGGAACAGAAACAAATGAACAATCACTTGCTAATATTAATTTCCTACTGCCTATAATCACGTTTTTCACTGTTCATATTCATAAGCTTATTATGCTTTTCTCAGATATATTGCTGTTATTAAAATACGTTCCTCGTTTTAATATCACTATAGAGCTAGGGTCAAAAAATCCATCAAAGGAACATGGAGAATACCAACCCATGTAACGAAATAAATGATAATCATGATTTGCATCATAAAAAAGCCTCTATTAATGCAGATTACGTAGTCATGCCAAAGTTTTAAAAAAACCATTGGTTTCAGAAGTATGCATGCCACTCTTAGTATCTTTAATTTTTCACAAACTTGGTACTTCATTATCTACTATTCTTCCTTATCAGAAAACATACAGTAACATTGATCTTACCTACAGTTTGGAAGTTAAGAGCAACCATTTGACAGCCTGCATTCCAGAACAGCTGAGGCATGTAATTTGAGGAATCAACACGTGTCCCTTTCGGGTAAATTCGGCTCAGCTGCATTTTATTATACCTAAATTGTGAGTGGTTAAGATAAAATACAACCGGAGAAACTACTAGATTAAAAGTTTGCACAACAAACTACTTGTTAATTTTTGAAAGAAATGGTGATGCCAGATTCAGGGTTTTTCTTATCGATTGCTATTACTATCTTGATAGGTAAGTCGTGGTGGCACAGTGGTTAGAGTGCAGTACTGCAGGCTACTTCTGATGATCACTGGCTGTCAGCAGTTTGGCAGATCGAATCTCACCAGGCTCAAGGTTGACTCAGCCTTCCATCCTTCTGAGGTGGGTATAATGAGGACCCATATTTTTGGAGGCAATAGGCTGACTCTGTAAACTGCTTAGAGAGGGCTGTAAAAGCACTGTGAAGCGGTATATAAGTCTAAGTGCTATTGCTATTGCTAAGTAGTTATATCTGGCCTTAAAACTATAACAAATTTGATCTGATAGTAGGGACCGAACTGATTCTGAGAATCTTAATAAAACAGATTCTGATTTGCAAAATGACTATGTTTGCTAGGAATTATTGTGGGAAAGAGTAAAAACAAACAAATTCAAACTTCTTTGCTGCCCAAGGCCAGTCTATGGATAGCTGAGATAATCAGCACTCACAATGTACTCTTCTACACCATCATGACATAATGAGCCTTGTCACTCCGAAGCAACTAGATGAACGGGCCATCATCTATGGCAGTAGAAGAGACTTAAAAATGGCTGCCATCGGCATGTAATAATATTGGCTTCACAGTTCCACAAAGTACTGATTTATAAAATCAGAAGAGCCTCTATTCATTCTGCTTTGTATCTATGACCAGTATTTGTGTCAAGCATTTAATGTTTTAGTGAAAATGAGATATTTTGACTCTTCTTTATATAAAATATAAAATATAACAGCAAGAGAGAAAACAAGTGGTAGAATCCTTATTTTTTGGACAGATCCTGAAAATAAATCTACAAAACCCTATATATTTTAGAACAGAATTGTTGCTCACTTGACACAAAACATGATCAATGGGGGCAAGAGGAAGACTATAATCTCACTATTGGAAACATGAAAAGCTTCCTCATATTAATGGAGTCTTAAATCTGAAAATGTCAAGTTTGATTGGCAGCCACTCTTCAGTAGTAATTATGTTTCTTATCACCAATTACTGTAGTTGTTCTGATTTTAATTGAAAATGTCATGGAGCAGCAATATGTCATCTGTTCTATGCTAAATTTTGTCCAGGTAGAATCCACTTTGAGGAACTATAGATATATCCACAACATATAATTGATAAGTACTTAACTAGGAATGTAAATCCCAAAAGGATGAATACTTTTGTGGGAAAAAAACACCCCCTGATGTATCTATCAACATTGCTTTGCTATCCGAGTATTTATATAGAATGGTGTTGGGTGCATGTTTCTTCAGCCTAAATTAATTTTCAGTAATGGTCCTCAGCAGCCTCTACTTCTCAGGTTCAAAGCTTTTCTAAGATATTTTTCTCAATTTCAAAGATACTCCACAAACTCGACAGGAGATTTTGTGAGCTGTTCAAGTGCTTTGGTTTCCACAAAGGAAGACATTTCAAAACTCTTGTTCCGTTCTGTAATTTAAAAAGAAAAAAAAGTCACAATTTTAAAAATTAAGATTATGCTTTATGTTGCTCAACATAAATCCATCCATCCAGCATCACATCCAAGTTTTATCTTGTTCATGATTCAGTTCCCAAAGAGGTAAACTAGAAACCCAGGAATCCCTGTATTTTGGAAAAAACATGTAATAATGTATACTCTGGCAGCAGGAGTCCATACACTTCAGATATTGAAGACAATAAACAATTATGTTTGTAGTTTTCAGTACATGCTTTTATCTATCTCCCCACTATTTTACATTGGATGTGTCTGGTTTTTAATAATATGACTGGGGCAAAACTTACAGGCAGCTATCATGTAGATCTGCAGTACTCAAACCATGTTCCCTGGAGGTCCAGGGTTTCACAGACTCATCCAGAGGTTCAACACGACTATAAGGGCTACAGTGAAGTTACACGGTCTTTATTCCTTTTCAAAGGAAGGTTTTATTTCAAAAAAGAATTGTCTGTGACAAGGTATTACATAAATATTATTTGCTACTGCGCTGCACTTATTATTTCACATTGAGAATGGTCCCTCAGGTATCTCAAGTCTAAAGACTACTGACTAGACCAGGGGTCCTCAAACTTTTTAAACAGGGGGCCAATTCATGATCCCCCAGACTGTTGGGGGGCTGGACCGGCTGGATGGGTGTGGCTAGGTGGTCATGTGACTGGTGGGCATGGCCAATTTAGCAGTCCATTAAACAATACACACATATTAAACTTTGTTATGCTCCTGGGGCTGGAAAGTAGGTTAGTAAAGGAATGTGGCTGCCGTGTGTGTATATGTATGTGTATGTCTCTCTCTCTCTCTTTCTTTCCCTCCTTCCCTCTTTCTTTTGGCTTTCTTTTGGCTGGCCATTTTTGGCCTCCTCGGCCTCCAGTACCACTCTGCTGCCCAAAAACAGGCCCATTTTTTGCTTCCCAGGGCTTCCGCACATCCCATTTTGGGCCCCCTCAGCCTCCAGTACCACTCTGCTGCCCAAAAGCAGGCCCATTTTTGGCCTCCTGGGGCCTTCGCACATCCCATTTTTGGCCTCCTCGGCCTCCAAAAAGTAGCTGGGGGCCAGCGGATAGATGGGGTGACATGGGTGGGGTAGCCTCGTGGTCTAGCATGGGCTGAATTAATGGCTTCGGTGGGCCATATGTGGCCCACGGGCTGTAGTTTGAGGACCCCTGGATTAGACCAATGGTTTGCTTATTTTCAAACAATCTGTATACTGTTTACATAACAGGAAAATTGATGTCATACTAATTACACCATGCTGGAAATGGTATCTATGAAAGTTTAATCACTGGATATTTGGAAAGTAAAATAGGCTGTAGAAAATATTGCTATCAACTGAACTGCAAGAGTTGATTAAAAAACCAGTAGTAGTGATTAAAACATATAAAATGATCCACTTGACATGTTTTAGTTTGTAAGAAATGGTACAAAAAACACAGTAATGACCAAAGGACTAAGACAGATTTATGCTTATTACAGCCCCCTCCTCCCCAAAAGTGCTAATGAATACTAAAAATAGTGAACAATGGCATTTATGTCAAATACTAGAGAATATAAAAACTTTGTAATCCAGAATTCAATAATACATGGAATAATTTCATGTATGAGAATTGACAGATGTATATTTTGTGGGAATATATTTTTGTTTTACTATTAAAAGAGTGCAGACCTGGTGAATTTTACAAAACTCAGATTCACACACACCTTAGTCACTTCTTATCTTGACTACTGCAGCACACTCTACATAGGGCTGCCCTTAAAAAGTATCTGGAAGCTCCAATTGGATAAAAATGCAGCGGCCCCCTTGGTTTTGTGCAGAACCAGATGTGCACACGTCACCTCTCCTGCAGGAGCTGCATTGGCTTCTAATTTCCTTCTGGGTACAATTTCAGGTACCAGTTGTTACCTTTAAAGCCCTACATGACTCGGGACCAAGTTGTCTAAAGGATGATCTCTTCCTGGTCACATCCACCGGATCCACCAGAGCAAGGAGGCAGGGAATGTTGCCAGTCCATTCTCCTAAGGAGGTACATTTGGCGGGACCCCAGAAGATGGGCCTTTTCCATGGTGGCTCCCTCTCTTTGGAACATCATCCCCACAGGGATTAGACTGCCTCCCATTCTGATACTCTCTTGCAAAGCGTGAAGACCTAGTTTTGTTGTAGCCAGCAGTAAAATCCCACCGGTTCTATCCAGCTCGCCGAACCAGTAGCACTGGTGGCAGAAGTCTCCGCCCACCCGCCAGGACGTCATTACGTCCTGTTTTTTAACCATCTGCGCATGCGCAGAAGAGGCGCGCGTGCGTGCTCTCGCGCGAAAGCACACCCAAACTGGTAGTGAAGGTAAGTAGATTTCACCTCTGGTTGTAGCCCATCGAATGGTTTGTTTGATTGATTGTTGTCATGGGGAGGGGGGTTAGAGTTATTGTTTTTACTGTTTATCACATTTTGATTTTTTGTAAGTCACCCAGAGTCACTGAGAATGAGTGGACAGCCATATAAAAACTCTCTAAATAAATAAATAAAACAAAAAGGTAATATGAAGCAAACTGTCATACTGATTAAAACTACAGAGTACCATCTGAGACAAAAGTGTTAAGGGCACAGTAACAACAACAACAACAAAAAAAATGGGGGGTGGGGAAGCTTGCCTTCACTCTTTTCCTTGCAATTGACACTCTTTCATTTTGGGATTACAATATTCTAATAGCAACCACTAGGAAAATAGTAAAAAAAAAACGAAAAAAAGAGGGGAGGAGAGGATCACTAGAACTACATGCAGAGAGAGGAATTACACCAGATTTACTTCCAAAAATGTCAAAGGAATTCAGCAATAAGTAAGCTAACTCACTTGATATTAAATTGATGGCTTTCAAAAAAAGAATGGGTCAAAGAATGTAAAGATGAAAGAGGAGAGAAAGGTAGAAGTTAAGAAGCTGTGTAAAACAAAGTGTTGGGAGATATAAAATAAATGAATTTCCAGGATGGAAATTCTGGAGAATAAGATGTTGTAAACAGTAATCTCTTTCCAAGAGAACTAGTTAACTTGGCTTTAATAGAATTAAGAGAGAAGGAATTTTCTTTGAGATTTAGAGGAATCCCAGGGGATTCTGATGAAGATATTAGAGAAAAGGTAATTAAAGCTTTAGGGAAGCCCC
The DNA here is from genome assembly GCA_036250565.1 of Sibynophis collaris. Lineage (NCBI taxonomy): Eukaryota > Metazoa > Chordata > Lepidosauria > Squamata > Sibynophiidae > Sibynophis > Sibynophis collaris. The sequence goes on along the minus strand of JANHFK010002032.1, from coordinate 108,306 downwards.
CTTATGAACTTTTTGTGTAAAATAGAACAAAACGAATTTATGATTTTAATGATTAGATAGGATAGATTATAGAAAGAAGAGACTCATGTTGTAAATTTAGAATCAATTTATAATTGTACTTATAACTGCTGCAAAGAAGATTGGAAACCACTTCGGTTTTTTTGTTGTTTCTTTTCCTTTTTTCCATTTCTTGCCCATTTTTCTGATTTCTTTATTTTTCTTTTCTTCTACTTACATTATATTTATTTATTAAGAAAATGTATATGGCTACCCAACTCACACTCAGTGATCCTAGGCAACTTATAAGGATAAAACCCCAGTACAAAACCAGTATTACTTTTATTCATTTTTATCTTTCTTTTTAAAAGAAAAAGAATTTAAAAAGAAGTAAATTTGCTAGTAAAAAATTATAGATGATAATTTATAGACCACTGTGTCATCGTGCCCCAAATTCCTGTCCAGTATGAAATACCCACATGAAACTTTTACATACATGCATTTATTCAATGATCTTCCAAAGTAAATAATAACATGTGTCCAGAGTCTTGATAGTGTGAGTCATCATTCCCATTCATCACCAATAATAAATGCAGTCAAGTGTAAACATATTTTGAGAAAGCAAATAGAGCATAGTGTAAATATCACAGGCTTCCTAACAGAAAGAGTACTGGAAGCCGTAATTCCTATCAGCAGTGTGCACTGCAATTCAGTGGATGCAGACTTCCTGAAAAAGTAACAGCAGAAGATATAATTCTCTGCTTTATCAAATGAAGTGAAACAGGACATGGTCTCAAATGGTGTTCTGTTCTAAGTAAGAAAATGTAATAATATGTGTTCCCAGCAAAGTGGTTTTAGCAATAACCAGCTGGATATCTTAAATTATGGGCCATTAATTTCTAATGAGTGATTCTTCACAGAGGAACTGCCAAAACATCTCCATGTAACTTGAAAACTACGTCACTATTAACCAATAGTTGGCACTATATATAACTTGTCAGTTTACTCTTGTGTCTTGGAAATGGAAGAAAAGATTGATGATACAAGCTACACCCAATCAATACTAAATGGTAAGAAGTGAATAATCCACATACTTACTGTTAGATGTCTCAAATGACTCAAACTTTACAGGCTGTATATAATTGACTAAGTTTGACATTTCCTCAGTAGCCATGGCCTCACTTCCAGCTGTTCCCTAGGACAGAGTTAAACTAAAATCAATACCAGAATGCTTTTCAATGAGAAGGTTGGATAAGCTTCTAGAGGAGTGAACAGTTCTGCTCATTTCTATTAAACATTTCCATACCTCAAAGGCAGAGGAACATATTTAATTCCTAAAACTTGAAATATGAAACTTGAAATAAATACATCATCTAAAATATGAGGTAGAAGTACACATAAGCCAACCATTGGCACGTGGTGGCGCAGTGGTTAGAATGCAGTACTGCAGGCTACTTCTGCTGACTACCAGCTGCCAGCGGTTTGGCAGTTCAAATCCCCCCAGGCTCAAGATTGACTCAGCCTTCCATCCTTCCGGAGATCGGTAAAATGAGGACCCAGATTTTGCGGGACAATATGCTGACTCTGTAAACTGCTTAGAGAGGGCTGTAAAGCACTGTGAAGTGGTATATAAATCTAAGTGCTATTCAGTTCCCTAAGTCAGGGACCCTCAACCTATGGGCCGTAGTCTTTTCATAACTAGGCCGCGTAAGTGTCTGGCTGGGATGCACACGTATGTGCATGCACAGCCCAACCCATTTGAGTATAGTGGGAGTTTGTGGCCCCACTCACATGAACGCTCGCAACCCCACTCGCACGAGCAACGGGTGCCACACGTGTGCATGCATCTCCCACAAAACAATCCCCTCTTTCCCCATCCCCACACTCTGCTCTGGGCCACCAACCTGGAAAGAATGCAGAACTCTGCCTAAGCAATATAACAGAGCATACTGTATATGGAACAGCATCCCTACATATGTCAACATCTGCTCTCACTAAGGACTGAGCGTTACCATTTACAAATGGTTGCTGATCATACTAAATTAGACAGGGAGACATGGAGTAAAGAATTGGAATGTCTGGTTCGTGAATATCAACAGGAAGCCTTTTTGGCACCCATCTTTTCCATTACTCTAGATTTAAACAAGTATTCATAAAAATATGTGTATATTGGGCAGTGTGCCTATTTTAAAGAAGAAATGAACAGCTTTAACTGACTATTGAGAAAGTGGTCCATATGATCTGATTGCTATAGACAGAAATTATTTCATATTTGAGTCTTGGAAGACTACATTTTCCATTTTCTGAAAGACCTATATTCGGAGTTTGGAAATTAATGGATGGACGATAGCAATGGATCCTGCATATTGTTATGGTAAAGGTAAAGGGGTCCCTGAAGATTTTACCTCACTAGTCATCAGCTATAGAGGATGGTGCTCATCTCCGTTTCGAGGATATTAAGCTAGCTCTGTCCAAAGACATTTCCATGGTCATATGGCCAGCGTGACATCACAGAACACCGTTACCTTTCCACTGTAATGGTACCTATTTATCTACTTGCATTTTCATGCTTTCGAATTGCTCGGTTGGCAGAAGCTGGGATGAGGACGGGAGGTCACCCCATCATGTGGCGGTCGGGTCTCGAACCTGGGCTGCTGGCTTTCCGGCTCATGAGCCCAGCACCTTAACCTTAACCGCTGAGCCACCGCAGCATCCATTACAGTAATTTCTTTATTATGGTCACAAAGAAATTACTGTAAGGCCAGAAGGAGATTCATTTACCAACAGCTATGAAATGGTCTGAAGGACCTCACTTGCTTTGTACCTTTTTTTTTTTTGCAAAGTTTTTAATTTTTTTAGACAAACAAACAACAAACATAAAAACAAACAATATATCCTTAATCAATCAGTGCTTCACCTGAGTACATATTTTGTGTCTTCCACTCCCTCCTACATCGTTTTCATATTATATTACTATCACACCTTTAAACTTTCATTTAAATTGTTACATCATCGATTATCTAGATTTTTATACATATCTCTTCTGTAACCATTGATATAGTTGCCCCCATATTTTAAAATTCCTTGCTTTGTACTTTTGAACAAGCATGTGTCCAACAACATTTCAGTTACAATTTTACCTTTCTTGTTTATTACTAAATGAACTAACTTACATATAAATATTGTAATTCCATAACATTATGCTTGTACATGTATGAGGGTAATTTCTCTCTGTCTCTCTGTCTGTCTCTCACAAAAGACAGCGATCAAGACAAAGAGTAAGTTTATGTGCATTTTCATCTTATTGGAGCCAGACTTTTTCTACATATGAATAAGGCAAAGGAGAACGAGGTGTGGAAATGCCAGACAGCAGAGGGTTAGATATGCCTCAAATAATTTCACTTAAAACTGGAAATCTCTTCCAACGTTTTGGACCAGCAATAAAAAACATATGCCATATGACTTACGGCTGGGTTTTGGTTCTTACTATCCACAAGATGGCAGTAGAATACTGACTCATGCGGATAATTATGTAGACATATTTCCAAGTCATACCAGGACAATTTATACTTCAACAGTATTCATTCCTTACTTCATCCATTGATGATTTTTTGCAGTCATCATCATAGTCATCATCGTCGTCACTCTCTATCTCTGCTTCACCTGCAATATTTTAATTGGCAAGGAGAAATCTTAATGGGAACATCAACCAATATTCACACACATATTTTATAAACATACCTTTGCTTCAAAGCAAATGCATTATTACAAGACTTACTGCACAGATGTTTTCCTCCCAAATTATTTATGAGGCAAACAATCAAAACAGTGCCTTCTATGACTAAAGCAAGCAAGCAAGGAAAAAAAACACAACAACAACAAATCTCAAGCCCCAACTCCATGACCCTACTTGCACATTTTTGTTTTTTAATATTATGGAGATAATTAGCTAAGGTTTTATTTTCCACTGATGATTGAAATGGTTCTTCACTTCTGTCTGAGATGTACAGTAGGTGCAAAGACTGTTTCCATTATTCATAGCTTTACCATATTCATGCACAAACACATACATACACACATATACAATATATTCAGACACAGCATTATCCAACACACCCTAAAATTGACTTCCCCACTCGTTCATAGAGATGTCTTCAATCAGCCATTACTTATAGTAGAAGTTGGTCTAATAGTAAATCTCTTAGCGACATGGTTAGCCTTTTTTAAGGTGCTAGTCAGGCCCCTTATAATATGGCACAAGACCAGGCTATATTAGCTACACTTTGCCACAGTTAACTCTGCCTGTCTGGTTTGGATGTCTCAGGAAAGCCTGCTAAGACTCCCCTTTTCTATTTGAGGTTTCTGGGCCTCTGGGCCTTGGGTCTTTTAATGCTTTTATTTTTAATGCTGCTCTGTGACTATAATAAAAATAGATTGATTGAACTCTTGGTGGCAGTTTCTGTATTTTCAGAATATAGAAGTCAGATGGCATTGTCTCCCCTTTTATATTCAGGAAGTTTTTATTTATTTACTTATTAATTAATTAATTAATTAATTAATTCATTCATTCATTCATTTGGCCGGTCGTTCGTTCATTCAATTCCAATAGCTGTCCAACCTCAACCCTATTGACTGTGGATGGCAAACACTATCACAATAATTAAAACCATCAAAACCTACAATGGAAATGGAAAACCATAAAAAGTTAATGGAAATATTCCTTCTTCCACAAGCTTTCAGGTCTAGCCAACTGGCTCGTGTACATTTCTCCTATATTTTTTAACTGGCTGTGATTTTACTTTTAGATTATTTCTTGACTGTTTCATTTTGTTGAACAGTATTCAGAGTCGTAATATTAGGGCAGCTAACAAATATGGCATATAAACAACCAAACAGACAAACAATATTTTCAAAATAGTCAACAATGAGTAGTGATAAAAAGACAATACACACACGCACACACATAGCCCCCCCCCACCAATGCTGAAAGAGGAGGGTAAATCAAGAGTGATATGGAAGTGTAAATACTGTGCCCATTCATTCATTTCTGGAATTCAGATATTATGGGGTGTGTACGCGCATGCTCTAGATGGTAGATCCAAGGTCTGCCCATCACTGATATTCCTTTCTCTGTCCCCCTCTCCCTTTACAAATCTGAGCATCATGGAAACATGGTGTGGAATCAATTATGAAAGCCGTAGAAGTTTTATAATTGACTTCAAAGTCTGGGAGGCAGTGGAAAGAATTTGTGCAGTTCAAGGCTGAAACTTTCTGAAGTAAAACTGTATAATTCTTCCCAATTCTCCTTCAGATAGTATAGATATAACAGATTTATATCAAAAAGCTGCAGTGCATAGATTTCAGAAGAAGTAATAAATACCACCCAACATAAACTTGCTTTCCTGATCAATGTTATCAAAAGCTATTGTTTTATTTAGCAAACTCCTTGAGGTACATGACTGATGAACAGGTCTTAGTTATGGGTGAGTGCTTGAATATTGTGTTTCCCGGAAAATAAGTCCCTGTCTTATATTTTTTTGAACCGTGAAAGAAGTACTTGGTCTTATTAACATGTGTTCAAAAGCCTGATTGGGCTTATTATCAGGGGATGTCTTATTTTAGGGAAAACATGGTAGTGGTAGGCTTAAAGAGCCTGGTTGTTACTACACTTTACTTCCTCTTTTGTTTGAAAGGTGGGATGGGATGAGGTGGGGTGGGAGTAGGAATAGGGGTGGACAGGGCTGTTAATTTAAGAGTACCTTTACGAACTATCATCTGGACCAGTAGTGGGTTCCCACTGGTTCTGTCCAGTTCTTAGAACCAGTAGTAACGGAGGCGGGAGGCTCCACCCACCTGCCCTGATGTCATCACAGATTCTCTGCACATGAACAGAACCTTCTGTGCATGGGTAGAAATGCCATGCCCGAGCAAAGCACATGCCTGCGCTCCCGTTGCGATCCAGGAGCAAAGGTAAGTAGAACCCACCCCTGATCTGGACTTGGAGATTAAGGCTCTGTCCAGAAGTCATCCCTTTATTTTGATCACCACTTTATCTATTCAATTATTACAATAATTGAATAGGACTATGCAAAGTGCTTCTACATCCGTGGCTTCGGGGTGGAGTACCACCAGTACGCTGATGACACCCAGGTGTACATCTCCACCCCACACCACCACAATGATGCCCTTGAAGTGCTGTCCCAGTGCCTGGAATCCGTACGGACCTGGATGGGGAGCAACGGGCTCCA
>JANHFK010002026.1:96761-113519 GCA_036250565.1 Sibynophis collaris | reverse complement strand
ACTAAAAAGTAATTTCCTGACAGTGAGAACAATTAATCAGTGGAAAAACTTGCCTCCAGAAGTTGTGGGTGCTCCAACACAGGAGGTGTTTAAGAAGAGGCTGGACAGCCATTTGCCTGGAATTGTATAGGGTCTACTGCTTGAACAGAGGGTTGGACTAGAAGACCACCAAGGCCCCTTCCAACCCTTTTATTCTATGTTCTATGTTCTTGCTGTGCTCTGGATGTTTTAATTGAAAGAATTTTGTATGAAATGTTGGGTTAAGGGTTGGTCTAGGTCTAGGGTTAGGGTTAGGGTTAATTTAAATGTTTGAAATAATTAATTCACTTCCTTTATCTCTCAAGATTTAACTCTTGGCAAAACAAGGATTAGGTTCTGCAGAATTTATCAGAAAATTCTGGCTGGCCTTTCTTTGGTGTCCTGGACTAGGTGGAACTGAGCTTCAGAACAGTGGTTAGGATGGTAAATTGAAATATTAAAAGATCAAAATAAAATTATTCCAGTTAAAGAAGACACCACAAACATAAAATAAGACATAAGAAATAGAATCACTACATACAAGCCAGCAAACACAGAAAGACTGTATTTCATGTATGCGATTTGGCAGTCTACAATTAAAGCTGGTGTCCAAATTTCTTTGCAATGTCCTCTAAACTCTTTGGCAAGTTCGCTGGATTTTGCACATTTTCTGCATGCTTTTGGAGCTGCCTTTTTCTCTGACTTCAGGAAGCAGATGTTTCCAGCAGCAAAGGGTGGTGGGTTTTTTTTGTTTATTTTCATATATGTCATCTGGCTGAACCTCAATCCATTATCTTGGACTACTAGGATAGTGGGTGAAATACTAGAAGGCTCTCTTCCGAACTTTAAAAAGAGGAAATTCAGAAGAGCTAGGGAACTATATAGACTGTATGATACTGATATGTGGGAAGATTCCAAAGTTGAGTTTAAAGAATTGATCTCCAAGGATTACTAGTCAGCATGGAATTGTTTAGAAAGAATCTTTCAACTTTTTTTGGTTGTTGTTGAAGTAACTTCTTTAGCAGTGCATGGGAATTGGCGGATATAATATATTTTCTCTTCAGCAAAGCACTTGACAAAATGCCCCATGACATTTTAGTTAGCAAACTAATTAAATATGGGCTAGATTGCATGCATTTTAAATGAGTTTAGTTCACATTCAGAGAATGTACAGCAACAAATCTTCACTGCACTAAAGTGAGATATCACTCAGGATGAGCAGATAATGGTGGTAGGACCAGTACTTTTCAACCTTAGAATAAGTTACTTGAATAAAGAGGTAGTGAGAATGCTTATTATTGTACAGGTTGTCTTTGAGTTACAATTGTAATGGAGCCTGCTCATCATGGTTGTAACAGTTGTAAGCTGGGTTGGTCATGTGGTCCACCTGATTTTGAAATCATTTTTGCGGCGGTTGTTAAGCAAACCAATGATTCACAGTTGGTATGGTTTGCCAGTTTTTTGACAAAACTGTCGTAATATGCAGTCATGTGACTGCGGGATGCTGCAAACAGTCACAAATGTGGCCTGGTTGTGAAAGGCCCAAAGTGCGATCATGTGACTGTGAGGAAGGCCTGACTGTTAGGTCTTCAAATTTGGGTATCTGAGTATTCTTCAGGTAGATCTGTGGGAATTTCGAATGGTCGCTAAGTGATTGGACTCTCTGTGAAGTAGTGACACCAAACTGAAACAACTAAATATTATGTGAGACAAAACAACATTCAAACTGATCACGAGCCTATTCCTCTTATTCAGACCATGACAGCTTCCAGACACTAGGCCCAGATGTCTGCTGAGCTTCCCAATCACAACTGAGATGGAGAATATATAATTGTGTATTAACCAATTGGTATGATGTGTGTAAGAGATCCACGTCTTCTTCTCTGCAGTTACAAACTGAAATCATCCACTTAGGGAGGAGCAGAAAACCTGCCCCCCCATCAAATAATGTTCCTTAGTCCCCACCCTCACAGGCAACCCAAAAGGAAACAGCCATGGCCAGGGTTGAAAAGTAGCAGTAGGGCTAGGATGGATGTCATCTATGAGAGGAAATATGAATGTCTCAATCTTCCATATTTTCCAGGACATCAAGAGACTGTTCTTCACACATTTTAAACATGAACTGCTTATAATAATTACACCACGGAAGCCATATTTGCAGTTTTCTTCTTTCCGAGTGCCTCATTCCTCATCATTAAGAGAAACAGTTAAAAGATAAAACTGATAATGACAAGAGAATTGACTTCGGGATGATTGCGTTTATAAAGAAAAATCCAGTCATAAATCTCAGAAATAAAGGAGAACTCAGTGGGACCCCAGTTCTGAATAAGATTAGCCTTGCCTAATAGAAACAGACCGGGGAGCTTGACCTGATGAGCATTTCCTCAGAAAAATCCCTCCCCGAATTCAGCCTGACTTGCTCTGGGTAAATCGGCATGCATGGCAGACTCCATCTGAAGGCGGCTTGCATTGTACTTGAGCTGCACACCTGACTGCTTTCAGGAGGACTTGATGTCTAAGCAACAGCCTCAAGTGTATTTGCTTAGCAGTGGGGTTTTTAAGTGGGGTTCCTTGGAATCAATGCACGATTAAACAGCGACTGTTGACATTTTGGTCATGATCCTATACCTCCAGAAGTTGAAAGCACTCTTGAGAATCTCAGGACACAAAGTGCTGGGCTACTGACGTTCTTGCCAAGAAAGATGATTAGGTTTTGTGGATGAATCTATCAAGTCATAAAAAAAAAATTGACTGAAGTGAATGGACTGGGAATCTCAAAGATTTATCCAAAATAATGCCAGAATGGATTTACAGCGCAGGAACCAATATATGCTCTCTAGTTTTGTCTGAGTATTGCAGACACATACCCAGCATTAACACCACTAATGTAGTTGTGCCATGGGAATATCAATCTTTTGAGAGATTGACATTTGCATAATTTGGACATTGGGAGGTGCACACGCATGCGTGGCAGAGCTGACGGCTCATATGCCCACAGAGAGGGCGCTGCGTGCCACCTCTGGCATGCATGCTATAGGTTCGCCATCACAGCCCTATACCATTTCAGACAAGTGACTGTCCAGTCTCTTCTTAAAAAGCTCCAGTGATAAAGCACCTACAATGTCTGAAGGCTAAACCATTCCATTGGTTAATTGTCCTCTCTGTTAGGAACTTTCTCTTACTTCCAGGTTGCTTCTCTCCTTGATTAATTTCCATTCATTGTTCCTTTTCCTGCCTTCTGGTTGTTTGGTAAATAGGCTGACCCTCTCCTCTTTGTGGCAACCTCTCAAATATTGGAATATTGCTTATAGTCTTTTTTTCTCCAGACTAGCCAAACCCTAATCCTTTAACTGTTCTTCATATGTTTTAGTTTCTAGGCCTTTAATCATTTTAGTTGCTCTTCTTTCCACTTTTTCCAAAGCCTCAACATCTTTTTTGTAATGTGGTGGCCAAAACTGGATGCAGTATTCCAGGTGTGGCCTTAGTAAGACTTTATAAAGTGGTACTAATACCTCACATATTTTGATTCTATGCCTCATTTTATACAACCAAGGATTATATTAGCTTTTATGGCTGCTGCCACACTGCTGACTCATATTTAAGTGATCGCCCACTAGGACTCCAAGGTCCCTCTCATAGTTACTGTTTTTGTCTAATCTGTACTTGTACCTTTGTTTTTTCCTGCCTAAGTATAAAACCATGCTTTTCTCCACATTAAATTTCATGTTGTTGGATAGGGCCCATCAACAGATCTTTTTGGACCCTGAGCTTGTCTTCTTGGGTGTTGGCTATTCCTGCCAGTGTAGTGTGATCTGCAAATTTGATGAGGTCCTCTGCTATTCCCTCATCTAAGTCATTTATGAAGATATTGAAGAGTACTGGGCTCTTAGAGTAACCCTAAGACAGAATCCTGTGGCACCCCACTGCTTACTTCCCTCTTCCATCTACATGTAGATGTAGCACCATTAAGGACTACTTGTTGAATATGGTTTGTTAGCCATTTATAAATCTATCTGGTGGTGACACACTGCCTATCTCACATTTTTCTAGCATACCAAGAAGTAAATTGTGGTCTACTTTGTCGAATGCCTTGCTGAAATCTAAGTATACTATATAGGTTCACAGCATTTTGCTGGTCTACTAATTTAGTCACTTTGTGAAATAAGATTGGTTTGTCATGGTCCTTTTTTTAACAAACCCAAGCTGGCTTTTAGTTATAACTTGATCTGTTTCTAGATGTGTGCAGATCTGTTTTTTGATTAACTTTTTCCGTATCTTCCCAGGTATTGAAGTTAGGCTGATTGGTCTGTAATTTCCTGAGTCTGTTTCCCACCCTCTTTTTTTTTTTTTGAAGATGGGAACCATATCAGCTCTTTTCCAATCCTCAGGTAATTCCCTGGTGTTCCAGGATTTTTGAAAGATATGGTACAATGGTTCTGAGATAACATCTCACTTCTCAGACCTATAAAATATAAAATAATATAAACATATAAAATATAAAAAAATAACATCTCAGACCTATAAAATAAAAATCTGAAATAGGAAGCTTCCCTGAGAATTCCCTAGCAGTTCTCCAGCATATCTTGAAGTAACAATGCAATGGTTGATTGACTAATAACAGATTCCCCCTCTTCCCCATTCCACCCCTGCCCTCCTCATGTGTCCTTGGTTTTAATGTCTTTTTATGTTTGGATTGTATATATAACTGTAATCTACCCAGAGTTACCTTATGGTAAGATGGGCGACTAATAAATTTTATAAACAAAAAACAAACAAACAAGGGATTGGTATTTCTCCCCTTGATTGTTGACTCTGGTTGGGAGGGTTATGGATAGGATGCTCTGAAACTTTCCCACAACAAAACTATAAGGACAGCAATATTGCCTTAATGCATTGCTGAAGCAGTGGAAGCAGTTGGCATATGTTGATCTCCTTTCCTGCTGACTTAAAGATGTGAGGAAAATGCATTAAGGCAGCTGTGAAGGAAGCGCCTTGGAACAGACACAACAAATTGCAACCAGAATGACCGTAGGATAAGAAATAGAGCTGAACAGAAGAGAGCAGAAATGAACCTGTTTTAATTTTCAGAAAAGATGTCTAAGGGAAGAGAGGGCGCCACAGATAGTCCTTGACTTGCAAGCATTCATTTAGTGGCCGTTAGAAGTTACAATGGTATGGCACTGAAAAAAATGGCTGTGGTCCTGTGACCAAAATTCAGATGCCTGGCAACTGGAATGTAATTATGATGGTTGCAGTGTCCCAGGATGCTGTGATCACTCTTTGTGACCTTCTGACAAGCAGAGTCAATGGGGAAGCCAGGTTCACTTAATGACAGGGTTACTAACTTAACAACTGCAGTGATTCACTTAACAACTGTGAGAAGAAAGATTGTAAAACGGGACAAAACTCATTTAACCACTGTCTTGGTTAGAAATTTTGGACTCAATTGTGGTCATAAGTTGGGGATTTCCAGTATACAAATTTTTAAGTAATGATTTACTATTATCTAAAGCCGTGATGGCGAACCTATGGCACGCATGCCACAGGTGGCACACAGAGCCATATCTGTGGGTACTCGAGCGCTGCCCTAGCTCAGTTCCAGTGCACTTGTGCATGCTGGCCAATTAATTTTTGAGCCTTTTGGGTCCACCGGAATTTGGGAAAATTTCCGGCCTCCAGAGGGCCTCTGGGGAGGGGGGGGGAGAAGGCCATTTTTGCCCTCCCAGACTCCTAGAAAGCCTCTGGAGCCTGGGGAGGGCAAAAAAACAGGCCTATCGAGCCATCATGTGCCAAAAGTGGGGGTCGCGAGGGGGGGTTGCACGCGCATGTGCATTAAATTATGGTTGTGGGCACACGTGTGCATGACCCCCTCCATGCTCCCCCTGATTTTGGCATGCGGCAGCAAAAAGGTTAGCCATCACTGATCTAAAGGAAAGTCAAGACCTATTATCTATTGGTTATAGGAAGGCAGATCCCTGGTGAAGGTTATAATACACTTCCTGGAGTCAGACGATGGTAACAGTGGAACAGAGAATAATAACTTTTCTTTCATAGACGGTATTAGATGGGGATGTTAAATCTTGGCAACTTTAAGATTTGTGGACTTCAACAACCAGGGAGTTGAAGTCCACAAGTCTTAAAGTTACCAAGATTCAACACCAGTGATTTATGGAAACAACCAGAAAGGCTTTCATTTAGAGTCCTGCCTGGCCTATGAGATTGGACCCCATGGTTTAAGTGGGATATTCCAATTTCAGAATTCCTCTCACTACAAAATAGATTCTCCATGCAGTTTCCCGATAGCTCTGATACTTAATTATGGCCTCAAGTATTACTTGTGTCAGACTTTGCTTTAGGTCCAGCTTTGTTTATGTGGAGGGCACCAGTGAGAGACTGATGATGTTTTATAATATTCAGACTTCTGTAAAAATAATACAGATTTAGCAGATTGCTTCAAACTATAGTTCATTTCAAATATTGGTCTTCTGGGGAAAACAAATACTCCTTACATCGCTCTCTGATTACTAAATTTTGCCTATTCAGAACATTTCAGAATGATCCACTTTCAAAAAAGTAATTTTCTAAGAATCATTCCCCATATAGAGAGAACATCCTTAACTATTAATGTTCCAGTTCTGCTCTGGCACCACATTGAGAACAAGAATGCAAGATCTTTTTTCCAAGCTGTGGGCAGGGCGTGAGCTGACAGAGGCTGGGTTCCCCAATGTAGTGAATTGATCCAAACAGAAATTAATTAATAATAAAACAGCATTCCTGTAATTCATAGTGTCTGTTTCCTGATATGCCCTACTTCAAAGAGCTGACATTTCCACATACTTCATATTTCCTCCTTCTATCACATTACATTTTATAATTTCATGACAGTTTTTGGAGATCCTTAGGGGCTGTTCTTCAAAGTATTTTGGAGTACTATATTTAACATCATTAAGCGTTGTACCTTATTATTCTTGATGAATGTAACTTTTCCTTTATGTACACTGAGAGCATATGCACCAAGACAAATTCCTTGTGTATCCAATCACACCTAGTCAATAAAGAATTCTATTCTATTCTATTCTATTCTATTCTATTCTATTCTATTCTATTCTATTCTATTCTATTCTAGCCCTAGGGTTAACTGAAAGTAAATTCTGTTCTAAACTCTAACAGAATATTAATAATATTTCATTGATTATATACAAATCTATAACACAATGTAATCAATTATTGCTTTCTGCATTTACTAGATGTTGATAAATCCAGCACATTTTCATATTAATTGACAGCACAATGAAGAGTCTTAAGGAGACATTTTCATGTATAAATCACTCGCAGTCTGAAAGAGATTTGTAGTGACCAGAAGATGGCACTGTACTGTAAATTAGCTAAAATTATTACAAGAGGAATGGAGCTTAGGGGTAAAAAAAAAAAGCTTATTTTTGATGTGTTTGTATACACACAGAGAGACACACACAAACACACACCTATCAAAAGGAATGAAAAACAAAATATATTTTCTAAATGCATTTTAAAAATTAAACTAACCAAGAGGGAGAATGAAACACGCTGGTTCCTTATTTTATGTGTAAATGAGTGGCATCAAACTCTCCATATCCTAATGGCGTCTTTATTCGCGCTAACGTCTGCTCTTATAAACAGAGACTTTTCCAAATACTATCCATATTTCTCAGCACTTCCAATTGCTTTCTATAGTTGCAGAAGCAAGCAAGCACATAAAAACAAAGGGGATTTTGCTGTACAAATGGCCATTGTAACTGAATCACAGGCATTTTGGAAGATCATCAAAAATATCACTACCAGCTGGAATACCTTGCTAAAACATCCCATGTGAACACCTTCTGTCACTGCATAGGTATTTCTGCGATGTTTTTCTTTTTAGAATCACTGGAAATTTTCAGTCCTGCGTAAAAGGTAGTCTTAGACCAGAAATTAATGATATAAGATTTTATAATGTACTTTGTAATAATAAAACAGCATTCCTGTAATTCGTAGTGTCTGTTTCCTGATATGCCCTACTTCAAATTAGCGGGTGGTGGGTTCCACTTATCTTCGCTACTGGTTCGCAATGGGAGTCCGTGCACAGCGCTTCTGTGTATGCGCAGAGCATCCGTGATGATGCCTGGGCGGGTGGGCGGAGCCTCCCACTGCCGCTACTACTGGTTCGCAGGATCTGGAGTGAACCGGTAGAAACCCACAGACTTATGACTGTAATTGAGCCTGCCCATTATGGTCTTAAATTGTGACAGTCATAAATAGGGTCATCACATGACCATTCTTTTTGCAGTGGTCATTAAGCCAATGCAATGGTCATTAGGCAAATGGCACAGTCATTAAGCGAATCTCACGGTTCTTAAGTGAACCCATGGGTGCTAGGGAGCATTTTGCCTAAAGCTGGAAGTCAATGGAAGTTTTTGGTGAAAATTTCAAAAATTGCAGTCACATGACCACAGAGCATTGCAAACAGCTGTAAATACCAAGCCCTGGAAATGTAGTCACATGATTTCAGGGGTGGGGCCTGTTGCAACTTTGAAACCTGATCATAAGTAGCTGTTGGGGTGGGGGAAGGTCCCTTGTAACTTCAAACAGTTGCTAAGTAACAAATCATAAGTCAAGGACTATCTGCACTTCCTAAAGTATGAGATAAGGAGATCCTGTTCTCAAGTTTGCCTTGCCTACATTAGCAAATTTTTACTGGAATATTATTTGCTATGGACGGCGTGAGGAAAATATTAAGAAATGTAGGTTTTAAGCTGCTAGTCATGAAAGAGGTAGAATGCCCTGTCATCCTCTGGAGCTGGACAAGTTTAAACAGAAGCTTCTTGCTGATGCTTTTGAAGCATTGAAATAGAAATTTGTATGCCATGTTTCTTGCTGCTTTCCATGTAAACTCTAGAAAACATGGACCCTGGAACATGGCAGTCACTGGAGTGCCATGTTCTGGGTGCCCAGAAGATACCTTGAATTAGCTAGTTATAGGAGCAATTTAACTGGTTAATCAGTATCCCTGTCTTTATAATTTCAGAGCTGAATGATCATACCAGAACCAATTAGGAGGATACTGTTAATTAATTATTGTTTACTAACTAGATATTGCTGAATGCCCCTAGCTAATGATTTTCAAATATTCTGCCTTTCAACATTTTTTTTTTCTTAAGCCGGGCCATAGTTTCCAAGATCAAAAGTCCCAGTTCAATATGCCGTATGTCCTTTTAATATAGCAACTGAATTTTGTAGTTCTTCAAATGAAACCAGCAGATTGGCCTGAAGCTTTCTGTGGTCACTAACAGAAGCTAAAGGAATCAATGGTGATAAAAGAAAAAAACAGAAGTTTTGGCATATGATCATCAGTTCTGTTTTTCGGGCCAGCTGTTTCAGGGGACCACTTCCATTTTTAACTATATATATCCTGATAAAACTGAAAAAAAATATTGTTAATGTTGCCTAAAATGATCTTAGAATATAATTCAATGTTCTCATAATATGCTTTGTTTTATTTTGGTTTACTTTGCAGATGATGTAACTATTCAAATTAACTGTTAATCACTTACCACAATGTATAAACCCATTCACTATAACATTTAGCAAATCAAGATTATACAAGCTTAGAATAATACATGGTGTATTTAACTATCTGTTGAGTTGGTCCAGAGAATGCTAATACAGTTATTTTGAAATAAATACTAAACATAGCTAGTAAATAGTTAACTGGATTTATACATAATTTGTAATTCCGTCCACTTTTAAATTTATTTTATCCTTTTATTAAATGGATATGCTATATATTCATCCAGTATATCCATGCTATGCTTTGACATTTCCATGCTGAAAAAGTATCAACTTAGAAGTTTAAAAATGAATGAATTAATGAATGGGGGGGGGGGGGATCACACTTTATTTTTAGCAGTTTCAGAACCAGTGATATAAACTTCACAATGATCCTTGGGGACAGTTAAGCTTTGGGTTCCTTGTACTATATCATATGTACAGAGATTATTTATCATCAGCTCATATCAACTCTACTTCAAGATATCCTGCAGGGGAAGGATGGTCAAAATGGAAACATTTAACAAAAAATGGATGGGAAAAGAACATAATAATCAATAATAAGCATGAACAGGTGGAGATTTCCTGTTTATACAACTATACAGGTGTCAACAATAATGCAACTCAGAACAATGTCTTACAATAAACGAAGTGTAAAAGTTAGCATATCTATGACTAAAATATGAGAATAATGCCAAACCCCTGGATCAGGGGATGAAAAGGAGTAAAACAGTACAGCCTAGGGACCGCCTGTCCCTAGTATCTGTTCTTCACCCCCCATCAGCCCTCAAGAATAAATGGGCTGCCTTACTTGATGGTGGTCTTTGCCATACTCAGCATGATGCTCTCAAATTGAGGAATGTTTTGCCCTAGTCAAAGTGGTTTTCAGCAAGAAAGCACTAATATCAGGCTCTTTGTTAAATGCCTGCAATCAAAACCATTATTCTCACAGAAGTCTCTTTAGGAAGCGTTATTGAGAAAGATAGAAATGGGGTCACAAGAATTTCAGCGACTGAACTATTTGCCATTTGGAACTATTATATCCCACATTTATCTTAGGGCAGGGGGTGTCAAACTCATGACCCGGAGGCCGGATCTGGCCCACGGGGTACTTAGAACTGGCCCGCGGGGCTGTCCTGGAAACAGTGAGGGACCGGCCCACGGTGCTTCTACTAGAGAAAACAGAGCTCAGGAGGGTGGCATGCGAGCTCTGTTTTCACTGGCAGGAGGCAGTCCCAGTTGAAAACAGAAATTGGGAGCTCATTTTTTCTGGCAGAGCACTCGGGCCACCAAAGGCACCCCCGACATGAGTGACATTGAGCTGACCACACCCATCCTGGCCACGCCCACCTCAGCCCCCAGAGATCAAACACAACCCTGATGCGGCCCTCAATGAAATGGAGTTTGACACACACATCCTGTCTTAGGGTGATAACTTTTTTTTTAAAAAAATTCCTAACAGCTTTTCAATACGTAAGGAGGAAGCAGGGTTTTTTTGGTGAAAAGAAGCAGCTGACAAGTGGCATTACTTAAAAGGCCTTCTGAATCTTTATCAATCTAGGAATCAACCATTTACGCCTATTGGCATGAACTCAGCCACTAATATTCAGAGACAAATTACAAGATTTCTTGTAATGCAAACACCCACCCATCTTTATCCAAATTTGTCTACTTTAATTTTAAGCACACGCCAATTGGCTATAATTTCATCCCAATCTAGCAAATTCCATAGCTAATCTTCCATGTGGGAAGAAGTGCTTTCTTTTATCGACTTTGACATTCAACTTTATGGCTGATCCTGGGTTCTTCTAATATAGGAGTCTCAA
Organism: Sibynophis collaris; assembly: GCA_036250565.1. NCBI lineage: Eukaryota > Metazoa > Chordata > Lepidosauria > Squamata > Sibynophiidae > Sibynophis > Sibynophis collaris. Next base: position 102,111 of record JANHFK010002026.1, on the reverse strand, counting down.
AGAGAGAGGTTGAAAGAATTCTCTGCTTCCTCCATAAACTATTACTACTACCACATTCTCCATAAAAGTACCGATAACAATAAATATTATTTGCTACAATTCATAATGATGATTAGTAAATGGCTAATAGGATTATGATAAACTATGTTAAAAGCTACTGAAAAGATACATTCAAATAGTTACACCTTCTTCCCTTCTCTTACAAAACCTACATCTTCTGTTAAAGCCATAAATGCATTCTGATAAGGGACGGACAGATGGACATGGCCACTAATATGTTCACCATGTTCTAATTTGTCTCTTTGAATAAAGGGACCGCAGCAGTAGTGGGTTCCTACTTGTTCTGTCTGGTTCTTAGAATCGGTAGTAATGGCGGTGGAAGGCTCCACCCACCCACCTGGATGTCGTCACCGACACTCTGCGCATGCTCAGAAGCGCTGCGTGCGAGTGAAGCAAGCACGGGCCTGCGCATGCTCCCCTCGCAAACCAGTAACGAAGGTAAGCAGAACCCACCCCTGGACTGCAGCTAAAATAAACACAGACAATAACTTAAATGAACTAGAGGATGTTTGTATACTTCCACCTATCAAAAGGGCTGCTCGGTGCAGACAGCGCTGGAGTCCTAAGATGCAGTACAGTTTAGTTGTATTGATGGTGAATACCTTCTGCCAATCTAGGAAGATTTTTGAAGCCTCTCTTATTATAACCTCCTAATTACATTCAACTCGAGCATGCTTTGCAACGCACACCTACCAACAAAAACTTCTAAGACGCTACGTGATATTTGAGAACATCAGCCCAGCTAATGAGACTACCTACTTCACATGCAGATTATTACACCAACCAATTTTGCTGTTTTTAAAAAAAATCCTTAGAAAGGTTTATTACATGTGCCATCTAAAGGGCAAATGATATTTAAACTAATCATTGTATCTCAGACGCATGCAGGAATTCGCATGAAATAATAAATCGGCAGTCCTGATATTGGCATTAGTTTACCTAATGAGATTTCCTGAATTAATATAATTGGCTATAAAATTAGACCACATCTCAATGAACACTTTAAGTTCACCAGCACAAAACTTCCCACTGGATTATTATTTGCAGGCTTGTCAATCAGGTGCTCACCATTCCTTTAAAGTTTAAGCCTTATTAACCTACACACTGGATTTGACTGATGATAGGCCATAACAAACAAAGAGAACCCAATCTCAGGTTCCAAATCCTGTCATCCCAGTTCAGAGGGTCTCCACAAACCCTCTTGAAAGAGATGAAAGGATCACTCAAATGTCTGATTATTCAGACATACAAGCTATGAGGGGGCGCTTTTTATATAATGTTTGCAGAGTTCCCCTGAGGAATGGAATATCTTTCTCTTTTTTTTCCTTCTTTTTTTCCTTTTGGGTTAATTGCTGTGTATCAATCTCGACACAAAGCTAGCATTGGCTCTGAAGACCTGGGCTTCATGGGCAGTGTCAAATACATGCTGGGAACACCATATGCAAGATCTGGGTTTAACACACAGTTGGCAAAAGCAGCAGAATTCAAGTTGAGCCATGCCAAGGTTGCCCAGATACAGGCAGAAAATGGAATCGTTTTAGATGCCTAGCAGCTATTTAGAGAACTTGAAAAATTTGTAAAGGGGCAAAATCCAAAAGGAGTTCTACCTTGGTATTTCAATGGTATGGTTAATTTGGGGGCAAAGTTCATAACAGCATTATACAATCCAGTGGTGAAATCCAAATTTTTTAAACTACCGGTTCTGTGGGTGTGGCTTGGTGGGCGTGGCAGGGGAAGGATACTCAAAATCTCCATTCCCACCCCACTCTAGGGCCAGCCAAAGGTGGCATTTGCTGGTTCTCTGAACTATTCAAAATTTCCGCTACCAATTCTCCAGAACCTGTCAGAACCTGCTGGATTTCACACCTGATTCAATCTATGTATCCTTAGGCCCATCACTGGCATAGGGTCTCCTGCTTGAGTAGGGGATTGGACTAGAAGACCTCCAAGATCCCTTCGAACTCTATATTATTCTATATTCAGCTCTTCATAGAAGTCTCAGATTGGACCTTTTCTATACTTCCCATAATTTTATGGAATTGTGGACAGTTAGTAAAGTAAATTATCAATGTGCTTCTGTGGGCATTAACGTGCCCATGGATACTTCCTTTGAGAGACCCATCAGCCCTGAACCACTTCAAACAAAATTAAAAGGAAAGCATTCATCTCCGGAATCATTTTTGTTTCCGGGCAGATCTAAATGAAAAGCCTTTGTATTCAAAATAGCCTCCTTTAAAAATACAAATGATGGGTTTGTGCTGCCTGGTGTAAGCGTATCCTCCTGCTCAGGAAGAAAAAAATCCCAGCATAAGTAAGCCACTCACCAATCTGTCCTTTATCATTTTGGCAGTCATGTGACTTGGACTAAGTTCCTTTGGTTGCCTCGTGTTAAATAATTGATAGAACTTCAGAGATAAATTTTGAAAGCTGAATCAAATGGAATGAATTAGATGCTCAAAATGACATTCTGATAGGTTGGCATCTGATGGGACAGTTTCTTCTTCCTGCCACCTCCACCTAGTATCAGTCACTACTGTTCACCATTCTTGATGTGGTTTGAACATGCTATGCTAGAGACTGGCTCAGGAGTAGGTTCCACTTACCTTTGCTACCACTACTGTTCACCATTCTTGATGTGGTTTGAACACACTACGCTAGAGACTGGCTCAGGAGTAGGTTCCACTTACCCTTGCTACCAGGTCACAATGGGAGTTTGCATATGTGTGCAGAGCATCCATGATGACGTCCAGGCAGGTGAGCAAAGCCTCCCACTGCCGCTACTACCAGTTCGCAAGATCCTGTCCGAACTGGTAGGAACCCACCACAGGACTGGCTAGAGTCACTCCAGATCTCATAGACCATGCTTGCTGACCCAGTGTCTAATGAAAGCTTCTTTGTTATGAAGGGACCACAGACAATTCCTTAACTGAGTTCATGGTCTGTAAAAGAAATGCAGTTGAGAAGTTTGCTCTTAAGCCACACTCCTTAAGGAGATGGTGCTGTTTGAAAAAGTCCATCCTTCGGTCTGCTTTTTATCAGGGCTGTTGCATTTCATTGTGCCTGCATCCTGCTGAGGATGACATTCCGTAGATTGTAGAGAAACATGGCTGGTGTGAAGCAGAACACTTTTGAACATTTTAACTGGAGTTCCTACTGAATTATGAGAAGCCACTTACAACACCTTCTTTGTGTGGCAGCCAAACATGAAAAACGTTTCATAGCTTCTGATTAGATAGATAGGTAAATAGATACATGTAGAGATTATGATACTGACATCAGTGGGTGGGTGTTGTCTAATTCAGAAGATAGAACTCACAAAGGAAGAACGGGGAATCATGCTAAACTTAGAAATGATATGCTTTGTTGTTTTTATTCTTACAGAGGCATCTGCAGGACAAAGGGAAGTAGTCAGACTAAAAAGAGCGTAAGCATGGCATCTTGATGCAGCCTCCCCCCACCTGTTTTCTATATGCCCCTCAATGTTGCATCCACTCCTGAAAATGGTGGATCTTGTGGTCCAATGGCCACAAGCAATTGAGATGAAAGCAATGAGACATTGCTGTACCCAACACACCGAATGTTGTCAGGCTAAGACAAACCCTGCGAAGGACTCTGACCAGAGTCCCAGGGCAGTCTGACATTGGAATGTGGATTTGAAATAAAACCTTGTAGATACATAAGACATTAAACTACATTGGTCAAACATATTTTAGCTAATTGGATTGTGTGAACCAAGCCCATGGCTTCAGTGTACAATGCATTGTGTTGTGTGAAACCAGAAAATTAGGTGAACTCTGAGGAGATTAGAGCCAAACTACACAAACACTGACAAATAATACATATGCATATGAGTGTATACCACCCAGTGTCACTTTGGATAGTGAGATGGGCAGGATAAACAAACAAACAAACACAAACAAACAAACAAACAAAGATTACAGTGACTTGCTAATTCTAAAGGAAGTCATTCTACATGGATTTGTCTGCTGACAAGTACAAAATATTACATCCTGTTCGGGGGTGAAATCCATTTACCTTCGCTTTGTAAAAGTGATGCTATGCTTACACATGCCTCCACCACGCATTTGCAGAGCCTTCTGCACATGTGCAGAGGGTCAAAAACAGGACTTGATGATGCCCGGGTGGGTGGGTGGGTGGAGCCCCCTGGCAATGGCGCTACCAGTTCGCCCGAGCCGGATAGAACCAGATTAATTTCACCACTGATCCTGTTACATTTTTATGTCATTTGTCTGGAGATGGCTAAGAAAGAAGGGAGCATCCATGTGTATCTGTCATGAAATACTCGTGTTTGCACAGCATTGGATTCTAGAGTCTAAGGACCACATTAGCTTTGGCCTTACTGATCATAATAGTCTCCCTGGAAAGTGTGAATGTCCTCAAGGATCTACCATTCTCCCCTTCCCTATAGTTAAGTATCACAGGGGAAAAATATCAATGGTAAAGAAGCTATCTCTTATGCTGTTCTTTACTTCTTCTTTTCTCTCACTTATCCAGGATGTGGTGGAATTCATTTTTTTTTACTACCGGTTATGTGGGCGTGGCTTGGTGGGCATGGCAGGGAAAGGATACTGTAACATCTCCATTCCCACCCCACTCCAGGGGAAGGTTACTGCAAAATCCCCATTTCCTCCTGATCAGCTGGAACTTGGGAGGCAGAGAATAGACGGGCCAGTCAGAGATAGTATTTACAGGTTCTCTGAACTACTTAAAATTTCTGCTACCGGTTCTCCAGAACTGGTCAGAACCCGCTGAATACCACCTCTGAAGCGGAAGTAGATGTTTTTCTGGAACTCCCTAGCTTTTTCCATGATGCAGCGTATGTTGGCAATTTGATCTCTACTTCCTCCTGGGAGGAAGCTAGAGAAACTGCACAACTTTATAAACAAAAATTTAGAACCCAGGTTCATCAAACCCACCGGACCCAAGGTTGCTGACCTGGTACTGTTCTGAGAAAAGAAAGATGGCTCACTTTGCTTAGGTTGGCAATTAGATCTCTACTTCCTCTGCCTCTTCAAAATCCTGTCTGTACTTCTGGTAGGTCTCGATCCACATACTGCTGGAGCCGAGCTTGTAGGATTTTAAGCATAACTTTACTAGCATGTGAAATGAGTGCAATGGTGCGATAGTTAGAACATTCTTTGGCATTGCCTTTCTTTGGAATTGGAATGTAAACTGACCTTTTCCAATCCTGCGGCCACTGTTGAGTTTTCCAAATTTGCTGGCAAATTGAGTGTAGCACTTTTACTGCATCGTCTTTTAAGATTTTGAA
>JANHFK010002025.1:193662-205737 GCA_036250565.1 Sibynophis collaris | reverse complement strand
TTTATATGTTTTTTATCCGACTTGTACACCGCCCCGAGTCCCAATAGGGAGAGGGGCGGTATAGAAATAAAATTATTGTTATTATTATTATAAGAGGATTTAGAGAAAATTTTAATGTCAAAATTAATAAACTCCACTTCAACTGTCTCTTTTTATAGGCTCATACAATGTTCAATAATTTTTGAGGAATAGATAGTGACATCAGACATTAGATTTAATTTATTATACTGATTAGTTGTGGTCATTTGAGGATGAAATAAAACAGCAAATTCAACTGCATTAGAGATTGGAAAATAGATAGTTCAGATAGCTGCATACAAAGTTGGGATTCACATTTAGAAGTAAAATAACTATCGGGAAAACAACTATTTCATTATTGGTAGTCAGTAGATCTCTCAGATGAATTATTTACAAGGTACAGTATATTCACAATTTTGCTGGACATTCTCAGAATGGCTTCTAGCAAATGTCTGAACCTGCAGGCTTTTCTGTGTATTTATGAGTGATTCAAAGACTATGCCCAACCTCTGCCCAAATTCCATGACAAAACTGCTGACTCCTAGAGTTTGTAAATAATTCCTTAAATGTAAATTTTAAGTAATTGTTGAAAGACATTTGGATCAGAGGTGGTATTCAGCAGGTTCTGACCATTTCTGGAGAACCGGTAGCAGAAATTTTGAGTAGTTCGGAGAACCAGTAAATACCACCTCTGACTGGCTCCACCCCCATCTATTCACTGCTTCTCGAGTCCCAGTTGATCAGGAGGGAATGGGGATTTTGTAATAACCTTCCCCTGGAGTGGGGTGAGAATGGAGGTTTTACAGTATTCTTCCCCTGCCACGCTCACCAAGCCATGCCCACCAAGCTAAGCCACGCTCACAAAACTGGTAGTAAATTTTTTTTAATCCCACCACTGATTTGGATAGCATTTTAGGACACTGGCAGCACAGAAGCACTGGTATCAATATTCCTAAATTCCTGAGCATTCTTTGTAATGTATCCTTTAACCACCCATCAATCCCAGGTTTGTAGAATCCTTCACACTTTAAAAAATGTCTTACTTTGTATGTTGAGAAGGATATGTGAAAACTGCAGGAAAGTCCTTACTCCACATTCCATCTCTGTACGATTTCCACTGTAATTGTAGTACTGCAGTTATGAAAACTCCTTCTCGGCTACTTAATCTCTTTTAAGGAGGCATGTGAAAAATGTTTTGCCAGACTGTAGTTATAATTCGACGATGCTAATGGTGTGAATTATTTATTATTTTTAGCAGATTTAGAATATTTTGTTTTTGTAAGTGCTGCAGATTAGAATGGCTGTAAATCATCTTAAAGACTGATGTGCAAGAATAAAGTAAGCAAAGAGTTAAGATGCAACAAAGATTTTAAGTCCAGGTCTTTGATAGCTAGATCTTTCTCTATTGCATATTGATTTGCATGCATATATACTAGGAAAAGCAGTTGCAACTGTTTAATTCTAAAATTTAATATTCAATTATAGTTTCACTGAATTTTACTGTATGTTTTCCGAATGTGATAAAACACAGAAAATCAGATTGCGTACCTACAGAATCTGTTTGACTAGAATTAAGGAATTCTGAGTTTGCATATCTGACAAATACGAGAACTAAATGGAGTGCCTAGTCATTCGGCATAAAAATCCATTCCTAGTCAGCTTGAACTTTATTTTGGTATAATAGTTTACACTTGATGGAGAACCATTTTGTTTGCTGCTAAACTAAGATTTAGAATAAGTAATTTTAGAAAAAATAATTTTATTGCAAGAGTACTTAAATGTGTTTACACTAATGTCTGCATACACTAAGCAAATAAAACACTCTTCCATACTATCTTTTAGTCTGATATTTTACAGAATGCATTCTGAAGTTGGTAGTTATGGGGAAGGTTAAAGGATTACAATAGGTACTAATCTGCTATGCCCTGCTTCTAGCAATCTGTCTGTCTGCTTGCTTATTGAGATTTTTGCAAACATTATTTTAAATATAGCTCCACAGGAAGAGGGAATAAGGTACTTTTATTTAAATACGGTGTTATAGGCACTCAGTATAGAACTGCACATGCATATAGTTCTATATCTCTATTTCACTTTAATGCATGAACTTAACGCACGTTACATGTTCTGTTTTGCGGGTAAAATTAGACAGGCATAACTTTTCCAGATTAATGCATAAACTATTGCGATGCTGAACATAATCTCATAGAAACTGTTTCATACAGTTACACCCTTTTGGAAAAATAACTCATTTTTGTTATTTACTCTAAAGTATACCCAGATCTGCAGTCTGTCTACCTAAATAAATTCTTTCTTACACAGGGTCAATGCAGCTTTGGATAATGTTGCGGGAGAAATTAGTTTCCCCCGAACCACATTTCTGTCCCACCCCATAGTCACTGGGACGTGTTCTTTCTTGTAGCCAAAGGGTTGGGCCACCTCTGCTCAAACCTTTCAAAGAAATGCTTGTCAGTGAAGGGCCCACTGTGCACAATCGCATCGAGGATGAAGCAGAGTGCCACCACCATACCAGTGACAAGGCAGAAAGGCAGGAATGGTTTAAGGTGTTGCCAGAACTTGTTCATGATGTTTTGGAAAGACACCCAAGCCCAACTCCAGTAAAGTTATCTTGATTTGACAGTCAAAGCAAAACATAGAAAAAGAAAAGCACAAACATATGCGGAAGTACAGGCAGGCTGCAGAATAATCCCGATCTGGTTTCCGGGCAAAAAATTAAAAGAGGAGGCAACCAGTCCAACTTGAGATATCAGAATAAACTGAAGATGTCCCTTTATCGGAAAGATTATATTTGTCTTAATCTTAAAAGGATTAAGTAGTGCTGGAGAAAATATGCTGCCAGTTCCTATGCAATTATCCAGAGTGGGAAAAGAGCAGCCAGAGTGGATATCAAGAGATTAAGTTTCAGCTACTTCTAGTGCTGGTTCACTCTCTCTGCTTTCTTTCCATAGAGTTTCCAATTCGACTTCATATTCCATTCACAGCAAGCTGGACGGTTGTCGTGTTCCTGGTGTATGCACGGGGCGTCCGTATTCTTCCTCTGCTATGGTTTCCCTTCATCTCTGAACCAGGCAGAATCTCTGAAAAGGCGTGCTCTGCGGCAAGCATTATAAACTCTTCAGTGGCTGCAAGAGCTGAATCAGTGGTGCCTAGAAGTATACTGGCACGTAGCCTATTTTGCTAAGTGTTGGAGGGGGCATAAGTGCACATGGCCATAAAAAACATCTGTTTCTATTAGCACCGATGTCACTCAAAGACTTGCTTTAATCTTATGCCATCAAGTCTGAAAAATATGCCAGGACACAGCTGTGTTTCTTTGGAACTACTGAATTGGGCAAGACCCTCAGAATTAGCCATATAGCAAGACTAAAGTCAGATAAATAGTACTTAGAATTCGTATCATACTTTTTTGCTATACAAAATGCCTCATGTAATTTTCATAGTCATTCTGCAGAGTGGATCAGCACTGCCATTATTCCTATTAAACAAATCTGGGAAGAAAGTGAGGGAAATTAGAGTTATTTTAAAGCTATTTGGTGAATGCATAGTTTTGCACCATCAGGAACGCGTCAGTAGAGTGTGTCAAAATAGCCAGTCCTGTTGTAGGAAATGTCTGTTGCTTTGTAGAGTGAAGAGCTCTGTGAATTTTTAAGATGTTTATCTCTCAAGCAACTGGGTAATTAAGAATATGTGAGAAAATTAAAATCAAAGAAGTTTCTGACAAACAAGCAGAACAGTTTCCTCAAAAAAAATGCTAACTCAGCCATTCGCTGTGGCAACAGTTCATGCTTTTAGCTTGCATAAAAGCTTGCAGAAAGTCTGCATTACCACCTCAAGATAGATAGAAAGATAGATAGATAGATAGATAAATAAATAAGGTGCAGATAGTCAACTGCCGACCATCTATTAAGCAGCTGTTTGAAATTACAGTGGTGCTGAACGAAGGGATTTAAACATTGTACTCGAAGTTCTGACTGCTATAATGACCTTGTGCTCACATGGTCACAATTCAGGAGTGTGACAATTTGCCCACCCTTACAACCAATCTTGAGGATGCTACAACTGCCCCCACCAGCCTATCTCCCCCACCCAATCCTGTCCTACTTGGGCCTACTTTCCATTTGGCACAGCCCCTACAGACTTTGGCCTGTTTCCCGTCCCACTGAGTTCCACACCCTTGGGCCAGCCCCGATGGGCCTTGCTCCACTTACCTCTTCCAAAGATTGTCTTTCTGAAAGAGAATCAGCCTGTGTGCTCTGCAGCTTTCCTATACAGAAACTACCTGCTGCCATGCTGGAAGCATGTACTATTTTGGAAGCAGTCACAATTTTCACAATTCAAGAATAGCAGTCATTTCCAAGATGGCACTAAGCAGCTTCTATATAGGAAGGCTGCTGCGTGGCACACATCAGCTGACTATCTTTCGGAAAGGAGATCTCCAAAGATCACTTTTTCAACAGAATCTCCAGCTGATGTGCCACAAAGGCTTTTACAGAGGCTGCCTTGCACCATTCTGGAAGTGGCTGCCATTCTTGCAATCTCTCAGAAGGACATAAATGTCCAAATTGTATGATTTGGAAAACCACTCCTCTCTGAGAGATTGTACAAATAGTGGCCACTCCAGAACATACAAGGCTGTTTCTGCAGGAAGACTGCAACATGGCATTAGCTGGGTACTCTTGGAGGTCAGAAGAAGTCAGTGGAGTAAGGCATGACGGGCAGGAGGCCCAAGGATGTGGAACACAGTGGGGCAGGAAGCTATGCAAAGGGTGCCTTGAGGGTGGGAGAGGCCCTGAAAACCCATTATAGCCAGAGTGAGCAGAGAAGGTGCATAACAGTAACTAAAGCATTAGTCTTAATTGACAGTTACATTGCTAGACTGCTCTAATTCATAAATCTGTTCTTCATTTGGTCCATGCTATTAACAACAAACCTTCTATTTTATTGCAGCTGCAATTCACAGAAACCACTAGAGGTTTAGGAAATGCCAAGGGGGACAGGGAGTGGAGAAGAGGAATGTGCTAATTACAGCTCAGGTTTGTCCTAGTTCTTAGGAGTAGAACAACAAACAGCCTTTTGAAATCTCAACAATCTAATTCCCAAATCCACACTAGCATTATTGTTGGGGCATAATAAGACAGAAAATATGTTTTGTTAATATCACTGTATTAAAAATTTAAGGAGTCAATACCTGAAATTCAGTAGTCTATTGTCAAAAAGGAAATATAATTCTGAATGGTAATACTCTGCTAAGGGAACCCAACCTTCCCAAACTGACACCAAAGCTAGGATTTTCAACTTCACATACAACATGGCAAGACTGATGCTACGTGAGTCAAGTGACATCACTTTCAAACTGTATTCTTCATAACATTGGCAGCCTTGGTTTCAGTCTCTTGGTTTTTCTCATTTTTCTTTTCTACTTGCAGGACTTTAAGAATTTTGGATTAACAACTTCCTTCTCTACATGAAAAATATGGAAGGGCAGATAGCTGAAAGCTTTTGAAATTATGTCTACGTTTAAAAAATAAAATCAACATTTTGTATAGATTTAAAACAAAACACCACCAGTAAAATCTGAAATAGACATACATTAATTACCAATTCATTAATTCAATCTCTTAGTTTGAAAAGTTTGCTTTACAGTATTCATTATTTTTGCCCATATTGGGTACATTCACTTACTCTTTGCGTTGCTCAGCTAAGGAACTGCCACGGGTCAGTGCAAACATATCGAACTCTTCTTCCAGTTTGCTGGAATTATTGAGGGATTGTAAACCTGAACTGACACTGTTAGAAGCGAGATCTACAAGGCAAGGGACAGCAAGGTATCATCTAGAATGTTAAAAATATATGAAGATGTAATGAACCTATCAATCTGAAAAAGAAGAATCAAGCTTTCTTGCATGGAGGGGCCAAATTTTCCAGATGAAGAAAGTATTAGAAAGATCTATTGTGACTTCTGTACAGCATGCATTTGGGCAAAGATAGCTATCAGATTTTCAATAATTTCTCAAGAAATCTGTCTATTACTGCTTGTGTTGGCCTACATTCAAACAATGTTGTTGTTTTTAAAACAGGAGGGAAATTGTATAAGAACTAGAGAGAGCTCGCAAAATGGCCAAAATTCTGAATATAAATGGGGAAAAGAATTTTATAACTCAACTAAGGTACTTACCAATTCCTGCAAGCTGAGATGAAAGTGTATTGGCAGTTTCAGGAACTTTTTGTGCTGGTGTGACACTAGGTCCCATGTCAAGCATACCGTTTTCATTCTGTGTGTCATTTTGTTGCTTGGAAAAAAAAGGGAAAGAAAATGCCTTTTGGCTAATCTTGGATTACTGTGAAGGATTACAGCATTTCTTCCAAAACATGTCTCCCAATTTACTGAGCATGTGCTCTGATTTTTCAGGGAAATCCAACCAAGGATTCGGAAGCCTCAGAAAAGGGTGATATGAATGAAAAATTGCTACATAAGGTCCCTTCCAACTCTATTATTGTTACATGAAACAGTCAGTTAAAAAGGGTGTTACTGTTCTAACAAGAAAAAAATAATAAAGGCCATCCAATATTCAAAGGAACTCTTACACAAGCATTTCCTGGGGAATCTTAAGACTTCAATACTTGACAGACTTCATACTTCCAATATAAGTTCTACCATGCAATCAGTAAAAGTTTGGAGTTGAAGTTTATGCCATGCTATTAAAGGATGGTTGTGAAAGTATATGACAAAAATGACAAGTCTAGTGTACATAAATGAAGAAGATATTTCTAAAATCAGAGCACATGATCAGTAAATTGGGAGAGATGAAAATATTATTCACCATCTCAAACTGTTCCCTACATTGACTGGCTGTTCTTGTCCATTTCTATCTGGAAAAGTCAGATCTGAATCTAGGATCTTTGGCACAGAGTACACAAACTCTTCCCCTGAATCACAGCTATTGCCCTAGTTTAGGATCAGTCAAAACAACCAGGTATACTAATGGACAATCATCCTAGAATCTTTCTCTAAATCTAGTCAATGCAAAACTTAGTTAAACTTTATGTATCATAAACTGACACGCATCCTGAATCATAAACTGATATACATCCTGTATTGGAAACATTTTGGTAGCACCAAATGGAGGTAAGTTCACCAGCAAAATGCCACCAGAACTTTTAACATCTTTATCAGTTTTAGATGGGAAAAAAACCTAACTACAAATATTTGAAGCCAGGAAGGACTATACAAAATAAATCCAAGTATGCTGCTGCAGTCACTAGCTATTTTATCTCATTCTCTAGCAATATCAATAATATGATCTCATGAACATGCTTTGGAGGAGTGACAGAGTGGTTTAGTGGTTGAAGAATTGCACTAGGTCTCAGGATCCCAGGATCAAGTCCAACCTCAGCCAAGGAAATTTATAATTTTAGGCCACACACTCTTTAAACCCAAGCTACCTCTCTGGGTGGCTTTGAGGGTACAGATTGGTAAAATGAGTGCCATGTATGTCTCCACTGAGTTTTTTGAGAAAAGGTGGGCTATAATTCAAACAAACTAAGTAAATGCTGAAATACCTTTGCAGGCTGGCCAGATCGAAGCCGTTCAAACCTATGAGAATCAATGAGATAGTTTCAATGGAAAACAGCAAGGCTGATTTACATATAAAAGAGAAGGGAAAGAACAAGGGAAAGGGAAAAATGATCTCAGAAATACCGTTCGTGGCGCAGGAAAATATTGTTGAGGTTGTCATTGACGATGAGCAGCTCCTCAGTTAACTGTTCATTAAGGATGCGGGGAATCAGCTCCAATATACGCTGCTGCATTGCTTTACATGTCCGATTCAGTTCCTACCCACAGAAGGAAGGTATAAGTTATGAGAACAGAACCAAATAAACCAGGTTAATAAGCAGCTGCTTGTAACTAATCAGTTAAAAATCTATGTTTGCTCATCCAGCTCATGAATCCAAAAAATAGTTTTTTAAGTTAATAGTTAAGGCTCATCTCAGTGATTGCTAGATTGAACTAAATGAAATCCTTATATAAATGGCAACAATAGTAGATGTCACATTTCAGCACTTCCTACCTGGAGCAGTTCAAGGTCAGAAGGTTCAGTTTGTCCAGGCACTAATTCTGTTAACATCTCAGACATTACTTTTACATTTCCATTCACCACTTCCAATTCACTGCGTAATTTTCCAATCTGAAAACAACAATAGAGGCATTTTCTAAGCATTCCATTACTGATGAACATGTTGCCTTAATTTGTCAAACCAATACTTTATCCAGAGAGTATAGTCTGGTTGCTCCTGCCATAAAATTTTCTCTGTTTTGTTAGGTATGATAATTCAAGCATAAATAAGCTCAATATTTTCCTGCTCCTTTCCTGGATATTTTCAGGAATCTCCTTGAATTAATTTTAAATTTTGAGTTAACAACACTTACTCCTCTTTTACCTTGAATTCTTCAACTCTATGGTTAGACAGTTGCAAATAGCTACAGGAGCTGAGTTTGTCCTATCTGCTACAATAAATAACCAGAATTTTGTCCCCAGTGTTATGTCATTATAGTCAGTATAACCTAAAGACTTAACAGCTAAAAGTGGAAGCTAAGAAGCATCACTTCAAACTTTGCAGATAAGTTATGAACAGATGACAAAGGGTGTGACATATGTAGTAATGGATGTGGTCTTATTTGTGAATAATATACACGGGAGCCTGGCTATTCCCCCTCTCCTCTGGCTTTTGCTCAGAAGGAATGTTTTTATACTGAACATCAGAAATGCAAAAAAAGACAAACTATCCTCTCTGTATGACAAATGGTAATAGGATTGCAGACAATTTACCATCAGCCCAGGAAAGAGAGGAATCCTTATATCCTGTCTAAATAACCTGCATGATATTGTTTCATGTGCTGCTTGCTCTTTCAGACTAACATGTCCTTTGACACTGCTCCATAAATGTGTGGATTCATTTTTTTCAGAAACTTGTCATAATGGAATAGAAAGGAGTGGCCTTCAACAAGAAACTCTCTCATATATAGGGAAGGGAGTGGTTTGTGTTGCTCTTACCTGGTCTGCCGTAGGTGTGATAGAGGCATCAGCTGCAATTTCTGGAACTTGTGGTAAAGATACAGGGTGCAGGATTGAATCTATTGCTTGAGGAGAATCTGCTGATGAATTAATTCCTGGCTGGGATTCTGGTGGCGTGTATACAGTCTAAAGAGAAATCCATAAAGGAGAGGAAAACAGTTCAGTTATTTCTACGGTATTAAAAAAAAATCTGCTCAGTATATTATATGCTGTTTTTCTTACCCATAATTATGGTGTTTTCTTTTTATCTAAGTAATGAGCCAGTCCTGCAGCTCAGTGTGTTTCCCATTCCCCTTAATATTTCTCTGTGGCTTCCAAAGCAGTCACTGCAGCCTGGCTCTTTCCATTTCTCTGTGGAAATGAGCAGCAAGCAGCAGATAGAAGAAATACGTTGCTTTTCAAAGCTAAGATTTTCAATTAGATTGTGTGATTTGGGAGAAATGTGCAAAATTGCATAGGCAGTTTTTGTTCAGAACTCTCAACTATGTCTAACAGAGGTTACGAAGCCTGTTTCTTAAATTCTGTATAGTTCTTACACTTCGATTATGATAGCAATAAATTCCCCTTTGAATCTGCTTACTTTCACTACACTTGATGTATCTTGCCATCTTTCATTTTTCCCCATAACAGGTTATCAGTTTGGAAAAGGAAAAAAATGGGAACAAATCAACATCACTGTTTCTAAATATCTCCAAGATATATTTCATATTACGGTATTCATATAATATTTTGTTCTAGTATTGGTAATGCAAATAAAGAATTATTGTGCATTAAACATTTACCCTCTGGGGTGTATGGATGGGTGATAGCATATCTAGATCTGTCATGGGAAACTCCAGGCCTTTTCTCCTCAGGTCCTCATAAACAGTCACAACCCCGGTCAGGTCCGGTGTACTACGAAAGGCATCAGCCCAGGACTATAAAGACAGAAAAATCATTACAAATTTTCATTTTTAAATTCCTGTGTGATTTTTTTTTTTAAAAGCATGAACATTATGATTCTGTTAAACATGCAAGAAAAGCAGAGAACAGTTACCAGATTTGAACATTCTGTTGTACCCTGGACATTTCAGCTTTTAAAAGGTTTTTGGATGCATGGGCTGGTCAGAGTCTAAATACTGGAATGATCTGATAAATACTAGATATATGATAAGGCTGTTAGAAAACCTGATTTTAATTTTTTTTTAAAGTTTAATTTATTAAATTTGTTCGCCGCCCATTTTACCACAATGTTAAGTTTCTAGCCCCTGTGACTGTAGGCTTGTAATTTGTAAGCTACTCTAGCTGAGATCTAAAAGAAACAGTATGTTTTATGAGTTAAAAAGGTATCTTCAGATTGTTGCCTGTGTTTTGCCTCTTACCATGAACAGTAACATAATTATTTATACAAAATAAGGTCTGATATTATTTATAATTATTATTTTATACAAGATAAGGTCTGATATTATGCAAATTGAATACATCTACAAGGTACATACATGTTTCAGATTTCACTTATCTTCAAGACACCACATATGGATAGAAAGTTTACTTCTATTTAATAAGCACAGATTACATACTGGCATGAAAATAATCTGGGTTTAGGCAAAGTAACTGTTCTCATACATGGAGGGCCCTCTGAAAGACAGAAAGATTAATAGGGATGCACTTACTTGGATGAGGGTCAGCACCTTATCATGTACAATGGCTGGAGGATTGTTTTTGGGAAGGATGGTTCGTACTAATGCACCTTCTACAAAATCCTGGCTAGCAACCAGTATGTGAAAGCGATGGCCACAGTTTTTGACACATGTCTCAAGGACCTGCGAAGTCAAACAAGATGCATTAGAAATTACTTCTGGTCTACTTGTTTTTTGGTTTTTCATTTCCTGATCACATTACAGCTAATGTTTTAGAAACACCTATACATCACCAATACCAAGTGATTCAGTTCCTTGGTTGCAAAAACTGGCCTTGGTATTCACAGGCAAGTAGAAAGATATGGTTGTTCCACATTAGGCTAATAAAATTATTATTTTAGTGCCAAGTGTATTTGCATTGCCTTTCAATTAATTCAGACAATCTTCACAATATACTTTTTTTTTGAACAGTGCTTCTTATGAAAATTTAGTATTCTAGGTTAGAGATAATTCCTCTTTTCCAGGGATATCCTTGAGGTAAGGCACTTACCACAACAGCTTTCTCCCTTGCTAACACCCTCCTAATGGAACAGAACTGCCTGTCATTCAGTTTGTCAATAAAATTTAATTGGAAAGCTATCCTCACTGACAGAAGGTATAACTTTATGTATAGTGGAAGTAAAAAAGCCTATGTACCGGTTAAAATACCAAGTTTTTGATGTGTAAAAAAATCAGAAAAAAAACTTGCTGGGGCAGAGGTGCTAAAGCTGCAGCGGAGAATCCTCCAAATCTCTGGCTCTTGTGAGGAAATGAGTCCTGAAGGGGGAAGAGACTCGTGGAGGCACTTTTGGGAGGTGTGCAATGTAAACGCCACCACCCTCCCCTCTTTCCTAGCCATGCGACTGGGGGCTGGTATCGATGGCTGGCATTGTGAGGAGTTTCCCGCAGAGAGGCCAGGGAGCGAGTAGTAAGTGGGAAGGGAGAGGTAAGGCGACTGGGGTTGGTGGGTGAAAAAGAGAGAAGAGAAACCTGCAAATCTAGGAAGGGAGAGCGAGACAGAAAGAGAATGAGAGGGAGGGGGCAAGAGATACATAGAGAGAGGAGGAGCGAGAGGAGGGAGAGACACAGAGATACAGAGAGGGAGGGAAAGATACAGAGAGGGGGAGGTGGAGAGAGGTAGAGGGGGACAGAAGAGGAGAGAGAGGAGGAGAAACAGACAAGACACAGAGAGGAAGGGGGAGAGATTCATGGAGAGAGGGTGAGAGAGAGGGAGGGTGAGAGAGATACATAGAGGGGAGAGAAAGAGGAAAGAGGGGGAGGGAGATAGAGAGGGATAGAGAGGAGAA
>JANHFK010002025.1:161727-179772 GCA_036250565.1 Sibynophis collaris | reverse complement strand
ATTGTAAGCCGCCCTGAGTCTTCGGAGAAGGGCGGCATATAAATCAAATAAATAAATAAATAATAAATAAATAAATACTGTAAAACATTTTCCTCCAGTTAACTATACACCTTCTCAGAAGCTTCCCAAAGACTCTGCTGTGGCAATGAATAGAATAGAGCTGGAAAATACCTTGGAGATCTTCTAGTACAGCCTTGTTTCTTATCCTTTCCTCCAGTGCTTTGGAGAATAATTTGATCCCTTCTTCTTTGTGGCAACCCCTCAAATACTGGAATACTGCTATCATGTCTCCCCTAATTCGTCTTTTCTTTAGACTAGCCAAACCCAAAACCTGCAGCCATTCTTCATATGGTTTAGTATCCAGGCCTTTGATTATCTTAGTCGCTCTTCTCTGAACTTTTTCTGAAGTCTCAACATCTTTTTTATAGTATGGTGACCAAAATTGGTTGCAGTATTCCAGGTGTGGTCTTGCTAGTGTTTTATAAAGCAGCACTGTTTCTACATTCAAATAATTCTGCTTTAAAATATGCTAATCTACTATATGAGTTTTAACCTCCTGTTGAAGCACAAAGCCATCTGGTTTTAACCTTGGGCCAGACATTCACTCTTAGCCTTACAAAAGAGCCAGTGGCAAACTATTTGCCAAAAAAACCTGCCAAGAAAACTGCAGGGTCTTAACCAGACAGTTATTAGGAATCAACACACAACAAGCAAACAAAAATCTGCTGCATAGTCTTTGGTATTTTGAATGTATCTAATTGTTCTTTAAACATGCCTCTGGTTTTTGTATCAGAGATTTATCATTTTTATTGAAACTTCATTCCCTAGGCTCCATTCCATCTTAACGTTTTTTGCACTTTGAATCCCGTCCATCTGGGTCTGTGTCCAACACCATGGGAGACTCACGTAGGAGACACTGGATTTTCCTCGCCAATAAATGCCTTATTCTATCTTATTGAAATTGTTTGAACATTTGGCTACTCAAGCTAAAAGAAAGTTTTATTATATTTCTAATAAAACTGATTTTAAATCACATGACTGATGTTTTAATCGTCTCCTCAAAAGATTGCTATTCTCTGACCAAAACTCTCAAAGTTACTATGGTAAGAAGAGTGTAATACCGAATTGGTTTTCCATTTCATTTTTACAGTTAATATCACCATTGTTAACCATTATTATTAGGGTTACAGGTAAATTAAGCATGTCAGACTGTGACATCCCTTCTCTCACATAACCTTAGGTTAAAAAGGAACCTGAACAAGACATTTTTCCCTCCAGGAAGATGGGAGTGTGGGCAGCAGGAAATGACTGCAGTAGAGTAATTCATAACCAGAAGCTGCATCAACTCTATCCCCAAGACTGGCAGTGGGGAGGGCCAAGAGGCACGGCGGAAAGGGGCCTCTCCCATGTATCTCCACATCAGAGGTGGTATTCAGCAGATTCTGACCAGTTCTGCAGAACTGGTAGAAATTTTGAATAGTTCGGAGAACTGGTAAATATCACCTCTGACTGGCCCCACCCCCATCTATTCTTTGCCTCCCGAGTCCCATCTGATTGGGAGGAAATGGAGATTTTACAGTATCCTTCCCCTGCCATGCTCACCAAGCCATGCCCACAGAACCGGTAGTAAAAAAATTTGATTCCCACCACTGCTCCACATGTTTTCATCTTTTCTACATCAATGGAATTACTCATTTGTTCTTTGGATTGCTCTCATGAAGATATTCATTTGTTCTTTGGATTTTCTGCATGCTTTTCTTCCTTATCTAAAGTTTGTTGTGATCCCCTCCAGCATTTCAGTGGCAATGTTCAAGTGTTGGTATAATTTAACCAAAAACAGTGCCCCGTTTCTGTTCTCACATATACCACAAGACAATATTGATAGCTTTCTCAGATTAGAAATCTATTGGCAGCTGGATAAATTCAGCCCAAACCCTCAATCAAGCCTTATAGGTCTTCTGTTTGGTCATCTTAGGGCAGCTAGATCATCTCCATGTGTATAAATCATAGAGATCACAGTGAAGAGCTGCTTATCTCCCTGTACATGGAGTTCAGATGATAATCCATTGCTTCACAACTTTTTATCCTCTTAGCCCCATTTGGTCTCATGTGATCTCACTATTCCCTTCAAATCCACTATGATGGTTCTTAGGAACTGAGGACATTCTGTGAGAGCTTCACCTGTGACTTAGTATGCAGCAAGAGTGGGGTTCCTGTGAAACAACTCTGTAAGTTTAACTAGAAGGTTCAAAACTAGACTCTCCATAGATGCAGAAATTCACAGATGATCACCTGAAGAATTGCAGTAGCAAGGAATAACCCAATTCTTGATTTGTATAAACTTACATTGAACTTAAAACTTAATGGTTTACAGAAGATTGACAAAAAAAAAAGGAATATCGGCAAACTTGCCATATTTTCCATTAACAGAAATAGAATTCTTTGAAGGCAAAGCTTCATTGCCACCAAAAAAAAAAAGCTGATGAGGATGGACCATATTTAAAGGGTGCCAAAGGCAGAAAATTATTCCTCTAATCAATTAAATATCTACCCCAAATGTCAAAGCAATTCTAGGTGATGAAATCAAAAATTTAAAACAAGAAAGAAAAACAATACAAATGATATTCAATCACCATATCAGAGGAAGAAAATGCCAAAACACCAGGGGGTAAAAACTAGCAGCATAGGGTTTCTAAAGCAGTGTTGGCTTGCTAAAAAAGCCAACTTTTTAGTTATTTTTTTTGAGAGAGAGGAGGAGGGAATTAAATGAATTAAAGTATCCTAAAAAAAAGCTTAGCCAGCAGACTGAGCAAGAACATTCTATGACACGTTCCATTTATGCTTATAGCTATACATGTACAGTACATTATTGATATTTATATTCACATTTCAATATGCACATTTCAATATATTCCAATATTAGAAATTCTCCTCTAACCTTGTTCTTCACAGATTTGCTTAATGGTTGAAAAGGCTTTATAGTCAAGGGTTGCTGGACCTAATCAAAATACTAAAGGAAATACTAGTTTAATAAATTATTATTCCCACTCCTTTTCCCCAATTAGCAGGTGGAATTTTGGGAGAGTTGCATCTAATATATATATAAATAGGAAGCCTACAATAGACCACCCTGCTGCTACTTATTAAATAAAAAATCAATACACATGCCTTGATTCTGGCATTTAAAGTGCCTATATTTTCCAAGGACATTTCTTTCTGCTTCTGAAATTCCTGGAAAACAAAAAAAAATGAGTTAATAGAAAAATATACCTGAAACTAAACTTTCAATTCTTAATTTTCTGTGGCCCCCAATGAAGTCTTGGTGTACGTTTCCCCTTATGGAGCTCAATTCTGACTAGTTATGCACTGGATGAGGCTACCATAACTTATATAATAATTCTACTGATAATAGGAAAAAACAGGCTTACTAGTAAGTTTCAGTAAATTTACATCTTACTGAAAACTTCCATTCAGATTGAAACTCAGAGCCTTAAGTTGCTTCCCAACTGGGTTCATTAATGCCATAGTGTTAATCTTTCTCCATTGCTGAAAGGAGAATGAAAAAAAATCAGTTTGAAATGACCCAGTAAGGTACTGCAGTATTGACCTTCCTTACTTGCAAGATATTTGCCCAATCATAAAATCTCCTGCAGTAACTAAGCCATTTTACAATATCAGTTCAAAATTCAACACTTTATTGTTTCCTGTTTGGAGTTGTTTGCTTCATCAATTTCTTTATTTACTGCAATTTCTATACCAGTCCATCTCAAGCAAGGACTCTAGGTGGCTTACGATTCCAAAACTATAAATGCAATAAAAATGTCCAAAATATATATACACAGCAGCCAAGATAGTTAACCAGTTAAAAATAAAGCCAGGAAATGGGGGTTTTAACACCTTCAGTGTCCAAGCTCGAAAATACAGCCATGTTTTTAAAGCCTTACGAAAGGCCAAGAAGGTTGGGGCCATTCTAATCTCCAAGAAAAGAATGATTGGATGGATGGATGAATTTCTGATTAATTATTCCTGAAGAAATTTTGTTCCATTCAGGAGCAAGCTTTAATGGTTTGTGAGGGGTTTTTTTTTACTCTTTTAGTGCTAAATAAAAATGAGAGCTGATTTTGCTTATTATTCTACCCCCTCCTTTCTGTTAAAACTAATAAAAACTTTTTTACACAAAAAAAAAGAGAGCAGTAAGTCAGGCTATTATAAGAATACAAGTTCATACAGGAACAACACCACACATCTCCAAACAATGCCTATTTGCAACAATCATGTTGGCTGAGATCTGTAAGAAAAAGCTTTTAATTCAAGTTACAATAGCCTTCTGTACAAAGCAAAGCAACTTTTGATAACTAGGAAATGCACTTACTTCTCTCTCTTGTTCATAAACTTTGCCTAGCAAAAAACTGTTATTCTGAATAATCTTCTTCTGCTCCTCTAATTCCATCTCAAATCTCTTTGTTAAAGATTGCTCTGAGGAAAGGATAAAGTTTTTTTTTAATCTATTATTTAATTGTATTGTGCCTGAGTCCTGGAAACTCTCATATGAATTTAGCATGGTAATTTGATATAAATAGCCATGTATGCAGCATCCATATCATACTCTTGCTAATGCATTTTCCAAGACACCCAAAAATATGCTGCATCTATTGTATGATAAGACTCCAACCGTAAATACAATGTAGCAAAATTCTGTGTGCAGAATTTTGTATATAACATCAGGATGATGCCTGCAACTTGTTAGCAAAATACTTTCTCTTGTAGCTTTGTGTTTATTCCATATTGCTTTGCAAAAAAGATGGCCGTCCAGTAAGTGCACAGTTGAGGAGGTTGGAGGAGACAAGCAAATCCCCCCAGGTAGAATTCAATCCGAAATAGTTCCAAGTCAGGCAAACATTCAGTCAATAATCCTTTTTTCTTTCTCAGAAAGTCCACAAATCAGGGGAGGCTTCAGGGCTTTGCAGGGGGAGGTCCACTGTTTGAGCCAGAAAAACTTTTTCAAAGGTAGTTTCCGGAGGAGGACATTAATTATAAGTTGTAGTATGAAGAAGACGGAAGCAGGCCATCTTGGCTCCCAAATCAGGGGGGGCTGGAAGCAATACCAAACTTCAAAAAGTTTTTTCCACAGCCCCAACGCCACATTTTGTTTATATTTAAAAGTCTGACAGTCTTACTAACATTTCAGCACTTTACAGGTGGCCAGCTCTCTTTTCACTCCCTCTCTCCAGCCCGGGAGAGAGGAATCTTTGGAATGCCGCTTGACTCCGAGGGGGTGTTACAAACTAACCACCCTCCAATCTTCTCCTCCCAAAGTCTGAAACACCAAATTTATTACCTCTGCCTCTTCCAGGGTCTCTTAGTCGGCTTGGAGACAGTTCTTCACCCCCAGCATTCAGCTGCGTTTCGCAATCTCTCAGCTCCCGGCTTCCATCCAGCTAGGGTGCAGCAGCGTTTGTTGCGCACGTCGCACCCCCCGATTCCTAGAGCGAGGCTGGGAGCGCCCCCGTGGCCGCTGCCGCTGCAGGGGCTCCCAGCAAGCCGCCCCTAAGGCAGGAGGTCTCTATGGGACCTCCTGTGCTACAAAAGGAGCCTACCAGGGGGGCAAACAGCGGACACCTGCGTCCGTCGCCTTCGGGAACCTTATGACCATTGCAGCAACCACCGTGGTCATATGATCAAAATTTGGATGCTTGACAACTGGCTCTTATTTATGACCGTTGCAGCATCCCAGATTAGGTGATCACCTTTTGTGACCTTCTGACAAGGAAAGTCAATGAGGAAACCAGATTCACTTAACAAGTGAACAAGTGCATTACTAAGTTAACAATTACAGTGATTACAAATGGGGCAAAAGTCACCTAACAACTGTCTCATTTAGCAACATAAATTTTGGGCTCAATTGTGGCCATAGGTTGAGAACTACCTGTACATGTTTTCCGAATAATAGTAATAACTATATTTTTCAGAGTATAAGACACACTTTCCCCCTCCCCAAAAGTGGGTGAACATTTTGGTGCATCTTATACACTGAATACAGGCCCATTTTTGAGCTCCTGAACCCAAGGTCTGCCCGCTTTTCGACTCAGTCCTTCAGCCTGGACAGTCGTGTTGCTGTGTTTCTCTTCACATAAAAACATTTTTAAAATCTTGGTTGGAATTTGCTGATTTCTACTCATAACTAGTCATTCTTTAAACTGTGAGTTATCTTTTCCTGGTGAGGAGCCAGGGGAAGGTTTTCTCTTCGCCAGGGCTTTGGCCTTGGATGTGAGAAGGACCCTAGCTTGCCTTTTAAAATCTCCTGTGGTGGGCCTCCCGTTGAGCTGCAGGAGTTCTGGTGGGTGGAGGAGTCTAGCACTCCCATTCCTTCTCAGGGGTGGCAGGATTGTTTGGTGGAGCTTCGCGCTCCCAGTAAAGCTGTTGGGACATGACTGGAGAGGAGTCTAGCGCTCCCTGAATTGCAGGCAGATTGGGCGGCCATTTTGAGTCTCCTCAGAGCCGCCCGACAAGAAAAAAATAACTTTGGTGGAGCTTTGCGCTCCGGAGCAGCCAGCCTACTTATGGGTCACAGCCTGCTGAGGCAGCAGCCTTTATTATCAGAGCCAAGGAGGTTGCTCCAAGAGTTCATGCTGAGTCTGGCAATCAGCATGTTGCATTTTTGCCCTCCCTGGCCCCCAGAAGTACTCTGCAGGCCAAAATTGGGTGCGTTTTTGACAAAAACAGAATACAGGGAAGGTTCGGGAGGCCAAAAATGGGCCTGTTTTTGGCCTGCAAAGTGCTTCTGGGGGTTGGGGAGGCCAAAACACAAAGCGCAGAAGCCAAAAACTATTGTTTTTCTTATTTTCTTCCTCTACAGCTAGATGCGTCTTATAGTCTGAAAAATACAGTATATACAAAAATATATATCCAAAAATGTAAATTCCTATATTAAAAATGCCATACTTAATCCTATGGAAGTGCTTTCCCAGAGAAGAACAGATTCAGAGCGCTAAAGCCTGTGCTGAGACATTAGATTTCTCTTATCATTATTAATAAGTCCTTCAATATCACCCCTCTAACTGCATGTACATAAGTATTAGCACCATAAGAGAAAGAAGTCAAGTTGCTGGTAATAAGAATGCTAAATTGGAATTTGCGTAATTGGGGGAACACTCTTGCCTTCTATGACAATATTTTTAGCTACTGTTTCAGAAGTCACTACCTAAATGTGAAGAATTTGGAGCGTGGAATTGTAGGCTAAAGATCTTCCTTTTCTCTCATAATCTGAACATTATATGAAATATTACATTTCTATACTGTAATTATTAGTACTATATATGTTTTGAAAATGATTTGAAAGACTTGCTTCAAAACTTGAATGAACATGAATTAGGCCCTCACTGCTACTTATTAAAATTGTGTGTGTGGAGAAAAATATAGCTGCTTTAAGCAGTCACATTAAAGAAGTAACCATTTTAATGATTTGATTTCATTTACTCCCAAATGTGTATGTAGCCCTGACAATTAATGCAACATTTAATAAGAATTCCTAATGTCCGAACAGTTCTTTAAGGATATGACAACCCCCCACCATCATTAATTTGAACATGTCCATTATTTTTTCTCTATTCCATTGTCTCCACTTAGAGAAGTACCGGTACTATTTTATAGCAATGGCAATAACATTTAGGCCTATATACCACTCCATAGCTCTTTACATCACTCTCTGGATGGTTTACAATGTTGAAGCATTATCTGCATATTGCCCCAACAGTCTAGGCCCTCATTTTACCGTCCTTGGGAGGATGGAAGGACGAGTCAACCTTGAGCCCTGTCAGGATCAAACTCCAGGTTGTGGGCAGAGTTTGCTTGCAACACTGCACTTTAACCACTGCACCATCAGGGCTGTTTTATATCTAAAATATTAGTGGTACTGGGTCCATGCCACAGGTTTTCCCCAAACATGCCTGACATTTCCAATTAAAATAATTCAATATATCTTTTTCCTTTTATATTAAGGCTGATATATAAAAAATTACTAAACTCTAGTTATGTAGAAACACACAGACTTAAGAAAACATCCTTCAATTCTTGCAAATTCAAGTTCTGGACTTTTTTCATAAAAGCAAGTTAAACAGTTATTGATAAAAAACTTTAAAATTCTGTAGGTTGAGACTTGAAGAACGCAATATATATGTATACACACCAGTAGCATGGCAGTAGATTACTTTCCACACTTGCTTTTTTCATCAAAGACCGGGCATTATGTAGGCAATATTATCTAATGTGTTTGACTGAAAAGAAAGAAACATTAAATTAATTCAATATGTTTGTTACAAAGTGAAACACTTTTTGCTTAAATAGAATATTTAAGGAAAGCCCAATCAAAGGCAACTTGTGCTTTCCCAGCCCCACTTCTGCATTGCCCAAATTGACAACAAATCTTCAATTTTTGGTTCAGGATAATTTTCCCTATTTGTTTACTTTGTTTTAAAACAACAATGGCTGATATAGATATGACAATTTCCCACTTCATATAAGTGGGAAATTCACCAACTCACCTGCGTATCTCTCCCACTGTGTCTGCCCTTTTGGCTACCCGCTTACCTCCTGCCGCCTGCTATCCCCATCTGTACTAAATGGGGTCTCTGTGCCCTGCACAACTAAATTTTAAGACATAGTAAGACAGCTTGGTAATTAAGTGTAACTTACCAAAACATTTTTGGGGCAGCCATTTAGCTCAGGTAATTGGGATGTGAGACAAGTCAAAGGGCCCAGAGCACAAATAATTGAATCCAGGAGGACTGATAAACTTCCTGATACGGCTACCATTCCCTGGTAGGCCAAAGAGGAATGAGAAAAGTTGTTAATCTAATATTATCAGTATAGATGTATACTTCCTATTTTAAGTCGACCATGATTTTCTCAAATTTAGCAGCCCTATTCTGCTCTGTGAAAGAGCTTTTACAGAGGAATCACACACAGAGAAAGGAATGAACATGAATTCTACTGAAAACAAGAAAGGGTACATTCTGTACCACACATGTATAAGATAGCATACACAAAATGTAGCACTTCATAAAATACACTTCATAAAATACACAAGGAAAGTAGATTCTCAACTCAAATATGCACTGGCTGTGCAGTTAACAAATTAAGTGCACTATATTTCAGCAGGCTAAAAAAAAATTAAAATGGAGAACCTTCGTACTTCCTTCCTCTTTAGGCAGCTTCTTAATAGTCTATTCTGCAGGGTTCATAATGCCATAAATAGGTTAGAATATCATGGTGGGTCAGAAGTCTCATTTTCCTCCAGCATTTTGTTTCTTAGACAACCAAGTGTTTCTGGGATGCTCTCAGAAGGAAGTGGAGAAATCCAATATTTCCCTACCAATTTGATATTTGGAGGTTGGAGATTACTTTCCATCTCCAAGGTTAACAGCTGTTGATATAATCTGTCCTTCATTAATTTTTGTTTGTATCCATTGGTATCCAGTGTCATATCCTGTGAATACCAGAGTTTAATTAGATGCTCTGTGACAAATATTTTCTTCGGTATGTTCTAATTCACCTTCCAATTGCCTATACCAGATAAATTCAAATCTTTGGATGAGGTAATTTTTCATGCTAAATAATGAAAATTAGTCCTTCTTTGTTTTCTTCTTTTTAAAGTAATTTCAGTTATTAAACAATCAATGGCAACTCTGAACAATAGGTTAGAAACTTCATGATAAATAAGAAGTAAAAGTAGTGGTATATCAACCCTAATTCAATAAAGCTGAATTTTGTAGATTACAGTACAAACTTCTACAACATAGCATACTCCAGATTTTTTCAGGATTGCGATTGCCATTAACTTAACTATTCACTACAAGAGGTGGGGCTGGAATTTTCAACTCCAATTTTTGTAGTTGAGTTAGATTTATTTCAATGGTTTATTTTTTTAAATGAAAACTTACCAAAAGCTAACATCTGCAGTACAATCTTAGGATGCTGAAAACTAGAGCTATGGGACCTAGGGACTATCCACCCATGATCTGACTGAAGAACAATATTGTCAGCTCTACTAGGTATACTAGACCAAGAAATCAACTACACAGGAAGGGTAATACTACTTTTATTAAGATTGGCTATAATAATAGAATCATACAATTCTGATTGTGCTTCTTCCTTGTTATAAGTCTGAATTAGGGAAATACCTATCTGAACTGCTTCCAAATAACTCTCTGTGGTAGACTTAAAATATGTTTCAACTCACTACTACCTGGCAAAAGATCTTGTATATCTTTTCTTTATTTTCTACAAATATTAAAGAGGAATGAAACTGCATGATAGCTCTTGTACTTACTTCAGTCTCCTGCAGCCTGTGGCCAATAAGACTCAGAGACTCTCCCAGTAATTGCAGATGTGCAGCTACATCAATGGGATCTGTCTCAGGAACCTTCACTGGTGAAGAGGATAATACCATCGTGCTAGTTGGGGACTTTTTATGGGGTGAAGGTACGCTTGTTAGAGAAGCTGAAAACAGACAATAAAACAGTTTTAAAATTGTACTCCTTATACAATATATAAAAAACGTGAAACAGGGAAACATCTCATATATGTGAATATTTCTCTAATTCATGCCTTTTGCAAAAAGAAGAGCTGAAAAGCTGCCCAGAAGTCCAGAGATTATTATCAAATTCCCTCACAACTCATACTTGCCCTAAACCCGTGATGACGAACCTATGGCATGCGTGCCTGAGGTGGCACAAAGAGCCATTTTTCAAGGCATGCGAGCTATTGCTCAACTCGTCTGCAGCTGTGCATTCACATGTGCCCTAGCTGGTTTTTGGGTCCCCAGTGCGCATGCGTGCAATTCAGGGGACCCAGCTGGTCTTCGGAGCTCTCCTGCACATGCGTGCAAGAGTACTTGTGCACAGCACGCACATGCATAGATAGCCTTCACATGTGTGAATTATGTGTGCAAAAATCTGCATGCATATGCAGATGGTGCGATTGCATGCACAGCACACGGGCGAGTTGCGCGAAAGATGGTGGTTGCGCGCACAGCGCATGGGGGAGAAGCCCCGTGTTAGTTCGGCTAGCATGCGCGCGAAGCATGGTTCTGTTTGGCACTTGGTGAGTAAAAGGTTCACCACCACTGCCCTAAACTGTTAACCTTGTATTTGTATTGTATTGTATATTGTATATGGTGTTTTGGTTTTTAATTGTTCTAATCTATGCAGACCTATTCTAGATAGTCTGACTAATAGCAGACTAATAGCAATCCTGACCTAAAGCAGCTTTTCTGATACTTCTTAGACCTTCATATTTGAATTCTGAGCTCTGGGAGGAAACCAAAACCCCAATATCTGACAATTTCTCATCAGCTGTTAATGATAAAATTCATTTCTGGAATCTTGGAACAGTTTGATGAAACAGACAAATATCCCAAAATATTTAGTTACAATAATAAAAATTATCTTGGGAGGAAAACATATGAATGTAATGGAATGTGGAAACTACCTTTCAATTTTGGGGAACCTTCTGATGACATTGCTTTCCTCTTCACTGTTGTCGCTTCTGCTTTATTCTGCTTATGTTGCAAATACTGAGCTTTCTGCTTCCAAACCTACAAAGAATAGGGAAAGCAAAACTGATATAAAAACTGCATTGTTTAGCAATTCATTAACAAAATATGCAGCCCACATAGTTAAGAGTACTTTCATAATTATTAAATGTGGAGGGGATTGCTATACATAGACTACTCTGGGGAGTAAATTAATGCAAGCACCATAGTGCCATCATCCCGGACACAAGTCAACGCAAGATTTAAAAAAAAAAGTCTTCTCAAATATTTACCAGCTTATCTTTCTCTGGAAGCTGTTTCCAAACCTCTGCTAGCTTTTTGCTCAGCTCACCAAAATCTAGCAGGAAATCAGAGAAGGTAAACAGTTGAGAATAAAAGCAGGTAGTTTCTAATTTTAATGAGGAATTTGATTCATGAACATTTAGTTAACCACTGAATCCAGTATAAGACACATTAACAACACATGTAAAAATAAATGTTTCAATAACTATGAAATATAATGGTATTCATGTCAGATTTTATATTAAATGTAGAAAGCAAAGGCATCCCATAATGAATGACTTTATATATTTTGGCTTTACAAATTACGACCATAAGACTGCAAGCAGTTCTAAAAATATTCTGTGTGAAAGGAACTGTTGCAATCTGGCTGCTAAAAAAACAAAGTAAAAGATACATATTTAATTATCCTGATTTTTATTAGCCAATACCAGTCCACATTTAGGAAGGGGATGAGTAAAACAAATTCTTATTGATAGGTGTGGAATTCACTATTAATTTATCTAGATACTCAGCAAAAATTAGCATGCTTGTTTGTCTTTTGACACTGCAAATATAATTACTAATATATTTGATTATAGCTACCATTTTTAAATTTATGATATAAGTCATCAACATTTAACTGAGCTGAGAGGAAATCAATTTATACTTTAACCAAACTATTTAGTTTTACTAAGAATTAAAAGCAATGATAAATAGTAATCCTACAGTATATGTACTAACCTGAACTAAGTGGTAGTTAAGTACTGAATTGTCTTGTATAAAAACTTAATAATCACTTTTATTTTTTTCCTTATGCAAAAAGTTCCCTACACTGTAAAAATATTAAAGATGGTTTCAACATCTGCACCAAGCTATACTGTCTGGCCACTTGCTTAATTCAAAAACTGTAACAAGACAAAGGGAAATTCAGAACCTGAATTACGATTGGCCATGTTGTCTTGAGAATTAAAAGAGTTTGCCCTGTTTTATGGTTTTGTTTTAAAATATGCCAAAATATAAATTATTGTAGTATGTTTTATGTGACCCTGCCCTGATAAGAAACTGCAATTGTTTTAAACCACAAGCACCAGAATAGAACTGGGAAATACCTTTCTATTCTTTAAAATTAGTTCTTTATAGTTCTAACTTAAAGATGCCCAGACAAGTCATTACAGTAAGTGTCAAATATTTTTCTTTGGGTTCTAATGTTATTAATAGTGAGGAAGAGACTAATTGGAAATTTAGAGGTGACATCTTGAATCTGGAATCTTCCCATCAGGATGATTCATATAATGGTGAATTTTGTATTTTTTGGCAACCAGCTAAAATGTCTTTTTAAGTTTGAATATGAAATGTAGATGGTATCACTAAGAAATGTACTTTCTCACCATGACACTTATAAGAATCTCTTCCTAAAAGTGCAGATTTTAAAAAAGTATGTCTCTATAAGCATGTGTGTAATCTCTTCACTTACTGCTCAAATTAGTATTTTAATCTTTATGTTAATAATTTAAAGAAAATATAATTGAGGTTGGATTTTAGCAAACAATAAAAATACAACCCTTACAGGGCTGTTATTTTACCTATTCCTGGATGCTCAGCTACAATGTTCACACGATATTCCTTACAGAATACTTGGTAGGCAGACATATTTTTCTTCTTTGGCTAATTAGAAAAAAAGGGGAGGGAGATAATATTTTACAGTATGTACCAGTATCAATTTCTTTCTAATACCTACAGAAATACCTGAAAACCCATCTCATAGTCCACTTCTTTATACATTAGTACCTGAGCTGAAGTTTTCATTATAGAGTATATTTTTTTTAACAAACCATAGTTTTATAGTTGGAGGAAAAAATGTGGCATTTCTTAATGCCTTAAGTTCATGATGATAATGAAAAAAGACAGAATCTAAAACATTTTGCAACACAAAAATCTCTGGATTAAATACCGGTAGCAGATTATGTCTTAAAATCTGGAATTACAAAAAACATTTTGAATTTTCTATTACAAGAATCAACCATAACTTATAGTACTCACTTGCTATGCAGTTTTACCTTTTCTTTTTCTATTTTCTCAATCTTCTCTTTTTCTTCTTTCTTCTTCTTTTTCTCATTCAGGCTATCTGTACAGAAAACAGGTGGTAGTGGTGAGGGAGGAGGAGGAGGGGCAGGTAGAGCAAACTGGATGCTAGTTGGAGAAACAGGCAGTTGTGGTGTTATTTCCACTGCTGCTGGTGATGAAGAGAGTCCAGAACTCTTCTTCAATTTAGAGTGTTTTTTCTCCTTGTGTTTCTCCTTGTCTTTCTTCTTTTTACTCTTCTTTGATTTCTTTTTCTTTTTTATCTCCCGATATGAATCGTCAATGATTAGTTCTCCAGCTTCCAACTCACCTCCAGATGAAGATCCAGATTCCATTTGTGGTTCCAAGTTTGAAAGCTCAAAATCACTGCTTTGGCCTTCAGGGAAGAGGGATGTGTCTGGGCTGAAGCCCTCAGCAGGAGAAAGGGGATGGGGATCTGTAGGTGGCTTGTGCTTCTTACGGGATTTCAAGAAGCCGTGTGTATCATGGCTTGAGGGCTGTGAGCTTTGTTCATCCCGACTAGACTTCTTAGAGGTCTTTTTTGTAGCTCCAGAATGTGGAAAGGGATCTTCTGTTATGGTACCCCCTTTCTCTTTTGGTGAGAGGATTAGCTTCATTTTTAAGCCATCAGGCTCACGTAAGGTCAGCATTTCAGTGTTTACATATGGTGGTTTTATTTTTTTGGACTTGTGGAAAGTACCATCATCCAAGGGTGGATCGCTGCTTCCACTCAGTTTCTTCTTGTGATGTTCCTTCTTACCCTCTGAATAATTGGCAGCACTGAATGAAGAATGAGATGATTTTTCCAAAGTCCTTTTAGATGATTTGGAGCCAGTAGTTAAAGGAGTGTTGATGGCTTTAAGCAAATCCATGGCAGTGTTAGCAGAGAGTGAAAAAAAAACTTTTTTTCTATTCTTTGATGATGACTCCAAAGGCAGGGAAAGTTCAAAAGGACAAAAGTCTAAAATAGAATATAGAGAAAACAGGTAAAAATAAATACATGCATAGGAAGTCAAAATCAACTGTATCTTCATTTACAAACTGTCCTAACATCAGATTATTAAACTACCCAGCTGGAAAACTTGTTCTTAGAAAGGATTTGGCTCTAAGGCTTCTAGATTATTGATCTTATAGTCACAATATTATATTCTATTTTAGTGAATTCTATAAATAATGCAACAATTTACTGAACATCTTACACCTCATTTCCTGGATTTGCAAAAAACTGCAAAATACAATATATTATCAATATTCAAAATCATATTATGTAGGGAACAGAAAACAGTATTTAGAGTAAGAAATCCAAAGTCAGAGGAATCAAATACAGGGTTGGAGTAGCAAACTAAAACATAAAATACCTAAATCAATTAAGAAGGTTTTGTCTAGAGCCAGAAATATATTAAACCAGTACCAGGCAGATTTTTCTGAAACAGGGATTTCCACAACTAACTAAATACCCTCAAAATGGGTAATATGATTAATGCCCTGCCCTCTTTTAGGTACACATTACACCCATTAAAAAAGGGCAGGGCTTCAACTGCACAATGAAACCTGCCATCTTTACTTTTTTGACACTCCCTCCTCAGTGGAAATTCCAAAAGAATGTTCAGCTGTGCTTTTGCCTTTCTCAGATAAATATCTTTGGATCTTAATTAAGATATGTATGTGTGTGTGTGTGTGTGTGTGTGTGTGTGTGTGTGTGTGTGCACGCGCGTGTAAGCTATTTAAATACCAAGAATCAGAAAAAAATTAGAGATCAAAAGCAATACTTTGATGTAAACTAAAAAATGTAATGGCACCTGGTGAGCATGATGGAATACTGCTTAATATACTCATGATGTCCAATACAAAATATTACACTAGTAGCAATATTTTGATCCACCTGATTAGTTTTAAAGGCAGAGATCACAAATTGTGATTAAATTAATGCAACATTAATCAGTTAGACTAGAAACTAATTTAGGTATTTTTAGAAGCCATTTGAGAAAAGAGATAGGAGAGGCAAGAAAGTTGAGAAGGTTGCTCAATGATTATGTTGCTTCCTGACATCTATTGATTGTCCACTGAATTGTTGATTGCACTGCTGATTGCAGTTAATTACTGAGTGTGACACTGGAGCATGGTTCTAACACACCTGGAAATATGAGAAGTTCCTGGACAAGATAGATGAAACTCCTAGGAGAGACACAGAAAAGTAAACACCAGAGAAGGGGAAGACAAGTAGAAAAAATGTGACCCCCCTAAAAGCAAGAGAATCAGGAAATATTCAGTGCTAATTGAGTTTGGCTGCTGGTACTACAGTTTTGTTCTAGAAGACAATTCATGGCTACTCTAATAAAGCATGTTAACCCTGGTTTCTCAGAATAAGGTGGAAGAGATTCAGGACCCAATGAGTCAAAGAAACCAAATAAGGAAGAATAGTTTTGTGGTGATTGGTGAATCTTTGAAGAACCAACATAGCAGTGAGAGATCTGATATAACATGTGGAAGGTGAATCATATAGAGATGAATTATATTACCTGAAACTCTTAATATAAGATATCAAATATATCATAGGCATTACTGAAACTTAGTGACACATGATGGACACACAACTTTGGTTGTATCTTATTCAAAAGGAAGAGACTCAACAAAAAGAAAGGGTGATTGCATTGTACATAAAAGAATCATATACCTGTACAGAAATTCATAACAAAATATCATTATAGATTGCCTAATAGGCAATATGGATATGGATGAAATTGTTTTGAGCAGATATCAAAGCTTATAAGAGCTATGTGATAGCAACAATAGATGCTTTTATCTATCCTGACATAGGCTGGAAATTCAAACTCTGCCCAGCATTAGAGATCTCACAACCTCCTTTCTTGTTAACAGCTTTCCTGTTAACAACTTTATTTGTCAGAACATGGAAGAGGGAATAAAAGAGCCTGCTATCATACAAGTAATCTTTACCAATAGCAAGGAATTGGCCGAAGGAAGG
Source organism: Sibynophis collaris (assembly GCA_036250565.1). Lineage (NCBI taxonomy): Eukaryota > Metazoa > Chordata > Lepidosauria > Squamata > Sibynophiidae > Sibynophis > Sibynophis collaris. Next base: position 162,895 of record JANHFK010002025.1, on the reverse strand, counting down.
GAAAATGACCAAAAAGTAAGAAAGTGACAAAAAAGAGCAGATTTTGATTAATTCAGCTGGACAATAGGTCATATCCAGTAGCTTGAAATCCTGAAGAATAGTGTTTGGGGAGTTTGGAAAATCCTGTAAATTTAGTTAATGAAGGTGCAGGTAGTCTTCAGGTTATGATCATCAGATCATGAGTAATAACATTTGAAATAACATTTTATATGATCAAATTTGGGTGCTTGGCAACCAGCATGTATTTATGATGGCTGTAATGTCTTGGAATCACACGGTCACCATTTTGACCTTCCCAGCTAATTTCCAATAAGCAAAGTCAACTGGAGATGGGGTGGGGCTATATTTACTTAATGACTAGTGACTCACTTAACAACCACCTTGCTTAGCCATGGAGATTCTGGTCCCAATTATGGTCATAAATCAAGGACTACCTGTAGAGGATGAAATGGACTTGGCCTCTGTTGCCCCAGACAACAAAGCCATAACCAATGGATTGAAACTACATGGAAATAGATTTAGATTCGGATTCAGGTTATATCTTGGTTGCAAATGGGGCATCTCAACAAACTCACAGTGATGCCATGGAATATTTTATATTTCTGTGATGTTTATTTGCAAAGCTGGGTTTCTGGTGGTGGCTGTGATAAAGAGCAGATAACATACAAAATCAATGTGGAGAAGCAAATGAGGGTGATGGTGTCCAATCTGATTCCAAACTTTAAGAAACTGTGCAATACCCAAGAAATGAACACATTCTATTAGTAAGTAAGTATGGTTATTTAAGAATGACATAAACACATTTTTTTTTCAATTTATGTTAATGATTTTTGTCAATTGATTACTAAGTAGTTAGGATATATGTTGTTTGGACCTAACCATGTAATAAACAGAACTGTTAGATATTTCTTTTGGCTATGGAAAAATTACTGAGACACTAAGGACCTTGAACTATGAAAGATTGGGAAGCTCTGAGTTAGATATTACTTATCGTATTTTTCGGCATATAAGACGCACCGGCGTATAAAACGCACCTTAATTTTGGGGGCCAAAAACAAGAAAAAAAGAATTTGCCTCTTTCTACCAGCATCAGTATTAACTGTGAGAGGGATCTTGGAGTCCTGGTGGACAACCATTTAAATATGAGCCAGCAATGTGCAGCAGCTGC
>JANHFK010002025.1:50380-61313 GCA_036250565.1 Sibynophis collaris | reverse complement strand
ATGCAGATTTCAAACCTGTTTTGGATCTCTGTCTGTCTGTCTGTCTGTCTGTCTGTCTGTCTGTCTGTCTGTCTGTCTGTCTGTCTGTCTACTGTATCTACCTATCTACTTACCATTCTATCTATCATCAAATGTTTTTGTCACCCATCTTGTGGTGCAAGGCATTCGAGTTACTTAGAACATGCTTGGGTTTGAATCCCTTCAACATAAGCCTGAAAAAAAGGTATCACTGCTTTAAGGAACTATTAATTAAAGTTATTATGACTCTGAAAAATAAGATTATCATATGAAGTAGCATTCAGTTCATGGATATTAGGTTCGAATAAAGCTTCAGCCTGGATATTCAGTTAAAGACAATTGGATCAACTTTTCAAACCAGACTGATGACTCAGATTGCATTGAATCAGACACATGCACAGAAACTCTTTATCCCAAATCAATTTTTCATTTTTCATCACAAAAATGAATCAATTTAGTTTTTCAAATTGGATTGATCTAAATCAAGTCAACTATTTACACAGCCTTCATTAAGAGAAATGGTTTTATTCCTCAGGGAAACATTGGTGGTGACTCTTCTTTTACAATAGTGTCCAAATATATCTTCATGTGATTGAAACTTAAATTAGGGCCAGTTCCTTAAAATAGTGATGGGCAGGAATGACAGCTGCAGATGGACCTAGAGGCTGAGGATGCTAGTGGTGAAAAAGAAACTGATTCTGACATGGCTGGCATAACTTCTTTAAATCACTCTTCTCTACAGATGGTGGGGCTAGGTTGTAGCTCTAAATTTCAATCTCTGAAATCTCAAGGTTAGATTGTGGGACAATCATGTATGAAACTTTGGACATTGTCTACCTGAACTGACTAATTCGCTGCCCCAGATCCCCTTTTCAGTGGCTCACTAGAAAGATGGTTCCAAACACTGAGTTTAAATGGAAAAACAAACTGGGATTAGTGCATATTGCAACCCTCCCAATCATTAACATTATTTAACTCTTCCCTTCTTGCATGATAACATTAGTCAATGTTATGCAGCTTCTAATGACTAGGAATATTTAATGAAATGCAATCTGTAGCTGAAAAAGTTTGATACAGTCCTTGGTTAACAGCTGCCTTGTTCAACAATCATTCAAATTTAAGACAGCTGAAAAACTAGATTTGTGATCTGTTCTCAAATTTATGGCCATATGATCCATGATGATGTCTGGGCAGATGGGTGGTGCCTCCCACTGCCACTACTACCAGTTCGCAGGATCTGGAGCGAACTGGTAGAAATCCACCACTGCTCCAAACCCCATGCTTCACCATGTCCCAAACAGTTGGCAATTTTGTCACCCACATTTATGTAGATATTTGTATATATGCATCTTTAAACCATTCAGTGCTGCCTATAATATCTGGATCAAGATGATTTTCCATTTCTTGCATTGAGTACTAAACTAGATGAGATTCAGTTTGTGAAAAATATCATTTTCTAATTGAAAATCAGCATTGGTAACTGAAAGATTTGCACCACCAAACCCATATCATAATGACTCTCAAATTACATTTTAAGAGTATATACCCCAATGTTTTTCCTAATGTCCTGTCCATAAAAAAGAAAGATATGATCAGAAACGGGCTATACACAGATCACAAATCAAACAGGTGTGCAGATAGGTCTCCAAAGAGTATCCTAAACTGAAAAGGTTTGTTATAACAAAAGAAAACAAAAACAAACTAACACCCCAAAAATCTTCTGTAGTAGTCGTGGATGCCTCATATTGTGTGGCTCTGAACCACCGAGAGACAAGAGGGGAGAGATTGGGTCTGTTCAAAAAGGCATCTGGGCATCTGTTGCATTTCCATTTCTGTTGTGGAGAATGGGCGAACAGTTCTGGAAAGCACCAACTCTAGGAAGGCTGATTTAATTTGGGGGGATATATTGTAAACGCACAAAACGAGTGGTAGACTCTTGGCAAAGAAAGCTTTTGTCCCCTCACAAGGCACAGCAATCATAGATAATTTTGTTCCCCCACTGTTGTACTCCTCAGAGTTAATGATTCATAGCCTCCGCTTTGTATTTAAGTAGCTGTTCAAATGGGGTGGGGGGAAGCTGAGGGTGGCTTGCTTAGAAAGACAGGTGATGAATGTGTCTTCTGGTGCAAGGTATGTAAATGGAAACTCCCCCTCCTCTTATTTTCTCTTCCCCCCATCCCTTTCCTCAGAGTGCAAAGGGCCTATAAAACAATTAGAGCTTAAAATTGGACTCCTGGCAGAGAGTGGGAGAAGGAGTTTATGCCATGCTAAGTGTAATCAGCTCAGTGATAAGGGAGGGGGCCCTATTTCACTTGGGTCTGATATAATTACATCATAAACTTCACATTATAACCAGGGCTGTAGGGGTGAAAAGGTAAAGAGAGAGTAAGTGATGCATTGTCCTTCAAGGGATGTGGCAAAGATAAATTGCTAAAAAAAAGTTTCGCTAACCCAAAGGGGAAAATATCCATGCTTCCGTCTTTCAAATGTGATAATAAAGGAGGAGTGTTGGATTTAAATTAGGAGTATGCGTAACTACCACCTTGGGTTCAGATAATCATCTAATTAGCCTCAGACTGATTTGGCAACTGCTTTATTTGACTTGGGGGATGAATCCATATCTTGTTGAAGAAATCCACAGTTGGTGCCTTCCGTTGATCATTTACTAGAAATCAACCTATTTCTGAAATGTTTTTCCCTGCTTGGTAGGTTTATATATATTTGTGAGTTTAGGATTTTATAAGGGGAAGAGAAATCTGCCAGAGTTTAGTTACATAAATATAATATGTCTATGTACGGTAGATCTTCAAAGGTGTTTTGCTTGAAGGATGGTGCAAAGCACCCCATTGAAACTACTTTAGGATACAATTTTTACTTTCTAACAGGAAACAATATGTCTGCACTGTTTTTGCTTTAAGGCTTCTTCTAGCAGTTCCGATAGCCCAAAGAGGCCAAACACCTTTGAAGATCTACCATACAGAGTAGTTACCATACCGTAACTACCAGATGAGGCTCTGAAGTGATGAAAAACATTTCATTGAGGGGAATCGCATTACTACTTTGCTGCAATGGTAAGAATAGCATGAAAAGGCTTTAGTAGTAGTAGAATAACACAGGGTAGCATGGGGATAAATAGAAGGAGTTCTACATGTGCTGCCTTAAGCTTCTGGAGAAAGAGAGTTTATAAATGCAACGAATAAAATCAATTCACACTAAAACTTATCTGCGATTTAGAAGGAAAATGATTTGTTCCAATGCTTATCTTTTAGAAAAGAGCAAGCACAAAGGCTACTCCAAAATACTTTCTTACCCTGTGGCTGCTTACCGTGTGGCTGCTCCAAAATACTTCCTTACTGTGTGTGAGTATGTAGGGGGTGGGGTGGTTGATAAGAAGCAGGCCCCCAGTTTAGCCACCTTACATATACAACAAAGGGCATTGTTATTCTTTGTGCTTCCAAGCCTTAGAAGCGACTTGAAGGTGACCCAGGATCACCTTCACTTCTGCTCGCTTGAAATACTAAGAGCAAGGAGTGAAAAATCACCCTTTGTTTCACTGTTTTTCAGAGGTCAGAGCTGCTGTGAGTTCTGTGTTATCAAAAACACTCCCTCAAAAGGGAACGAGAGCATGTACCATCAGGCAGCTTTTATTCTATTTACAGTATTTATTAAACTTCTATCCCATTGCAATTTAATGACTCTCAGCAGTTTACAGAGAATACAATAAAACAACATCCATGTTTGGATTAAAACAAATGGTAGCATTGTAAGCTCCTCCAAAACAGCAAACAAGAGCAAAAAACAAAGAGGTAACACAATGTTTAAATGAAGATAATGACCTTTGGAATAGTTTCATTTTTAGTAGTTTTCTGAAAGCCAGCAGGGAGGGATGTAATATGATCTCTGTAGAGAAGCTGTTACAGAGCTTCAGTGCCTCCTAGCACTGTCACATGACTCAGGAACATTGCAACCATCATAAATATGAGTCATTTGCCAAGCATCTGAAATTTGATCATGTGACCATGGAGATGCTGCAACCATTATAAGTCACTTTTTTCAGTGCTATTGCAACTTTGAACTGTCACTTAACAAACTGTTGTAAGGCAAGGATTAGCCTTACTGCATTTTGGACAAATTGCAGTTACTCTGGGGCTGAAAAATTGGAAGTGAGAAACTGGCAAAACTTTTGTCAATTTCACTCCTGTTGTTTTTGTCTGAATTGCAAAACCCAACTAAGCCTCTTCCAGAGCTGAAGGATGAGACAAGGCTTTCTTTCCCATAATGGGGAAATGAACTCGCAACACCAAAACAAACACCTTGAAGCCTAACTTCACAGTGGATCCAAATACATTGGAGTTGAGCTGCAAATGCAGATGTCTAAAGTTCTTTTAAATTGGTTCAGAATTTTTATATAGAGCTGCCAGGAGTTTTAATAAAACAGATTTTCTCTTTATTCCTTAGTGGGTTGTTTTAAAAAAGAGATGTATTCTTATTCAATATTAAAATTTGGCACTACCAAATATACTGCCAAACAAGATAGGCTAAAATAAGGGATAGGCTGCAACAAAGATATTTATAAGCCGTAACATTTTTGTCAGCCATATTGCTGACAAGTCAGTTTTACTTTTTTTATTTAAAATAATCTATGTGACTGCCCATCTGAAGCTAGTATCTCTGGGAGGCTAACGAAAACAAGTAAGAACTACAGCCACAATTCAAAGGAACAGTTAAAGCTATTTATTGTATTGATATATGGGAAATACCTTTAGAGATGATGAAAAGAGATGCTGCCTAGGTAATAATCAGCTAAGAGACATCATAGCCTTCAGCTGCATAATGGGTGGAACAAAAAGTTTACAAGGAGTTCTCTAAATTCTCAGACTGTAAAGGTGAACAACGAAGGAATTATATTTTCAGACTTGAAAGATTCTATTAATGTAACTACAATAAAGTAGAATTAGACTATCTGGTAATATTTCCTGTCTGGTCTTCCTGGTAAGGTTGACATTTACAGATTTTTCAAACAGAATAAAAACTCATATTCTGAACTCCACTAACATCCTGGTCCCAGTGTTTGGAAGAAGAACTAGGTGAGGCATATCTGAATCTTGGGGTATAAGACTGTTCCACAGGACAGGCTCCCCTCCTACAACAGCACTTAAGTAATGTTGCTTCACAGAAGGAACTTAAATCACAATCACTTAAAGTTACAATGACAGATAAGCCAAAACCAGTGAAGGACAAGTAAATTCACAGGTTACCTGGCCATGTTGCATGGAGGACTATAAATTTTATTTTGGGGGACCATATTGAATATGACATGTGAAGAAGAAGATACTATCTGAAAAACTAGGAAAATAGAACTCCGAGTGACTTTATTTTAACACCAGCTTGTTTGGTTGGGGCGCTCATCTGCATGACAGGGTAGCGCAGGGCCAGTGGTCCTCTGCAGACTTGGCCCATAACATTAATTGGTTAAAGCTCAGGGCAGTGTCCCTTGCGTTGGGGGAGTTTGCGGATGAGGTATCCGGCCATCATGTCTCGGTCTTGATGGATAATATAACGACTAAGGCCCACATTAATCGCCAAGATGGGACGCACTCTGCATCCATGATGGGAGAAGCTGAACGATTGTTCCGGTGGGTCGAGCGCTGGCAGGTCTTCCTCAGGGTGGAACACATTTCAGGTGTGGCCAACGTGAAAACTGACTGGCTTGGCAGATTGACCAGGCGGAGTGGTGTCTTCACCCATCTTTGTTTCAGGAGCTGGTAAGGTGCTTCGGCCTGCCAACGGTGGACCTGTTCGCTACCCGTTCCAATTGTCAGCTGGACAGGTACTTTGCCAGGTTTCCAGAGCTGGGTGCAGATGGTGTGGATGCTCTCCATTGTCATTGGCCTCGCCAGCTGCTGTATGCCTTCCCCCCGCTTCCTCTTCTCCCCAAGGTCATCAGGAAGGTGCTTTCAGAGGCTGCGGAGGTGATTCTGGTGGCTCCGTACTGGCCTCGCAGGCCTTGGTTCGTGGATCTGATGAACTTGTCAGTGATTTCTCCATGGCGACTTCCTCCACTCAGAGACATGCTCAGCCAAGGGGCGGTGTTGCACCTGGACCTTTCTTGGCTGCAGTTGACTACTTGGAGGTTGAGCGGCAGACTCTGCTCTTGAACAATTACCCTCCCGGCGTCATTGACACCATGCAGGTTTCCAGAAGGCCATTTACTGTTCGGATTTATCAAGCCACTTGGAAGGCCTTCTGTGACTGGTACTGTCGTTCGCGGATTGATCCCTCTCACATGTCTATCCTACAGGTCCTGTCCTTCCTCCAGGCTGGACTGGAGAAGGGGCTCTCTCCTAACACTTTGCACCGTCAGGTGGCTGCCTTGTCGTCAGTGGTGTCCTGTGGCGGTCTGGACTCCTTGGCTCGACACCCCCATGTCCGTTGGTTCCTGAAGGGTGCCAAAAATCTTCGCCCGCCGGTGGTTCACAGGTTCCCCAGCTGGGATTTCACCAAGGTGCTGCAGGCCTTGACTGGACCTCCGTTTGAGCCTCCAAGATCGGCATCTCTACGTCTTCTGTCTCTCAAGGTGGCATTCCTGGTGGCCGTGATGTCAGCCAGACGGATTTCGGAGATGGCGGCATTGTCGACTTGGCCGGATTTGTCTTTTTCTGTCTTTTTCATGTGGACAGATCTACGTCTAGATCCTTCCTTTGTGCCCAAAGTCAATTCTTGATTCAACCGGGCGCAGGAGCTGATCCTTCCCAATTTTTGTCCCTCCCCTGTCCATCCCTTGGAACGTCAGTGGCACACGCTAGATGTACGCCGAGCCCTCCGTGTGTACATTAAACAGACTTCCTCCTTCAGGAGGATAGAGGTGCTCTTTGTTTCCTTCACTCCTTCCTCTATGGGGGCTAAGGTTTCTTCCACCACACTGGGCAGATGGATTAGGGCGTGTATTGCTGTGGTATACAGCATACTGGCCCTTCCCTTGCCCCAGAGCATAACGGCCCACTCCACCAAGAGTGCGGCCACATCAGCAGCATGGTCTGCTCAGGCCTCCCTTGATGAGGTATGTAGGGCAGCCACTTGGCTCTCCCCATCCCTGTTCGTTAGGCATTACAAGATTGACTCTTTTGCCTCGGCTGAGGCTTCCTTTAGCAGTCAGGTCCTGCAGAGAGTCCTTTTGTGTGGTGGGGAGTCGGACCAGTAAGGTGCCCTCCCTAGGGGACATGCCGGCTTTGGTATGTCCCATCTCTGAATGCTGTTCCCATACAATGAGAAAAGGCGTATCAGGTAAGACCAACGCCCCTTCTAATTTTTCGAGTTTCACCTGTATATCAACAAAACAAAATTAGGAAAGCTTCAAGATGAAGCATTGCTGATTGATGATATCTCTGGTAACAACAACCATGATGAAGAACAAGAGACCGGCAAGTAGCTTGGTCCTTCAGAACCTCTCAGGAGAAGGAGAGAATGGCGGGTTATCTACAGACACTCCAAATGGCAGATGTTTGCAAAGGGAACAAAGAACAGCAGTCTCTGTCATCCTCTTCTTCTTTTGCTCTCAATCTTTCCCAGCATTAGGTTCTTCTTCAGTGAGTCCTTCCTTCTCATTAGGTGGCCAAAGTATTTGATTTTCACCTTCAGGATCTGGCCTTCTAATATTTACAGTACTTGTAAGCTATTTCCCAATTAGGTGGCAAAATGAAAGAATAGTTACATCTTTTTTCATTCTAGTGAAGGAACTGCTTGATGAACACAATAAGAGTAGTTAGAGTTACCAAATTGACTAAGCAGACATGTAGATCAGAATCTGAACTCAGTAATATCTGCCAGAAAAAAAATAAACATTTATTCAGCGGTCCAAAACTCTTCTAAAAGTTTATTGGTTATTTCTTGACTGGAAAATGGAAGAAGCAATGAAGACTGTAGGAGAGAAAGGAGGAAAAGGAGAAGGAAGAAGAAAGTTTTCCTTCCTGTTTTTTAAAAGGAGGCCAGAATTAAACCCCCATCCTCTCTTTGCCTAATCCTATCAGGCCCACATTGGGCTTCCTTGCCCAAGACAAGAGGGCTCTGTGTGCCAGCTGTGGCACACATGCCATAGATACACCATCACAGACTTATACTATACATCTCAAGGTAGAAGAAGAATTTTGTAAGACAGACTTTTCTATCTTTGGCTATGACAGTAATTCTACTGTGATCTGCTTTAGTTTCAGTTTTCTGTACTAGACAGGGCTTGTTTTTAATTTCACCATAGAGCAAGGGAGAAACAGCAACCCCATTTAATGAATAGGATTGTAGCACACAGTGAAAATCAATAGCAATTCTTTCCTACACTGTTTAATAAAGCAGATTTCTTCCTATGCTTCGCTATCCCTACATATCTCCCTTATAATATTACAAAACAAGGATTCAGAACATTATTTAATAACCTTTAAAAGTTTACAAAAGATGCCTTATAAAATCACAGCAACATTTGCAACTGAGCCTCATATATCTGTGGCGGCTTTCCCCTGAAAAACTCAGAATATATTCCAGAAATAGAGATAATATACTGACGAAAGAAAAATGCAGAGAAAACTCAAGTTTGGCTTTCAAGGAGAGGGGGGATCACCAGAAATAATTCTTGTTTCACTTTTGCTGGTAAAATTAACTGTCAGGCCTGTTGGATTCAGTTTGCAAAGTTTGTATTTGCCAACCGACAGAAGTGACACAATTGAAAAAGAAAGGTAGATACTATTTTTCCTACTATTTATTAGAGTAGGAAATAATATCTTAGGCTGACCAATGTTGACCTAAATAAGGCCTTGAGGGCCAAATAACATGGGTTTTGTTATTTGTTAACTAACATAGTTACTTTGTATTTTGAAAAAGACCCTGAAAAAGCCATATTTGGCCATCAGCATTGTCTTAATAAGGACTTGGACTGCTTTTTTCATCATGGTGTAACTGGCTTCCTTTTATTGTTTTTCAATGTACTTATAAATTAAAACCAGTGAATATTACATTGTAGAACATGTAGACCAGGGGTGTCAAACTCAAGGCCCCGGAGCCAGATCTGGCCCACGAGGTGCTTAGATCTGGCCTGCGGGGCCAACCTGGAAACAGCAAAGGACTGGCCCACAGTTCCTCTGCAAGCAAAAATGGAGTTTGGGAGGGTTGCGTGTAGCCCGCCCAAGCTCTGTTTTCACTGGTAGAAGGTTGCAGGAGGCTGTCCCAGCCAAAAATGGAGCTTGGAAGCCCGTTTTCACTGGCAAAGCCCTTGGGCCAGCACAGGCACCCCCAACACGAGTGATGTTGAACTGGCCATGCCTGCTGGCTACACACACCCGTCTCCCCAAGGTCAGAGATCCTGATGCGGGCCTCAATGAAACCAAGTTGCTACTATTCTATGTGTATAAAATCTTAAATTTTATAAAATAGGGAGTTTCTCTTCTTTTTCTAACAAAAGATATATGTGGCAGCAATTAGGTGAAAAAAAGGACTTTTCGATAGCCACATTATGGAAGATCTTGAGATATATAGCTTCTTCTAATTTTTGAATGACTTAAATAGTTTCAGACCTGTCTTTCTTGCTGCAATGACAAGTAAAAACACAGTAGACGGGATCCAGAAACATAATTATTGAAAGATTAAATAGTTAAATTTCTGGAGAATATTGAAAAATACATAATTGAAACCTATAATGATTCAGAGTTTAGTTTCTACAATCTTTTTTAATTTATGTATTAGTGTGAGGTGGATGCATAATATATACATTATAATTTGGTAGCAGTTTAGATTAAAAAACACTTTCAGCAATGAAGGATATTAATTTTCCAATACTAGGATGGAAGTTGTAGCCCATGCCAGGGAAAAAGAGAGAGATAGAGAATAGCAATTAAGATAAACCTTAATTCTGTGAATCCACAATTGTTATAGATTATTGGTTTATTTATTTTTGCAAAATGGGATTTTCAAATGGTTTTGATGGAAATTTGGCTCTGAATTATTACAGGGTCTTGCTCATTAAGTCATTTTAGATAACAATGGGATTTAAAAATAAATAAATTATGGCATCAGGGCTACAACCCTAACGCTTATGTGGAAGGAACATTATTACAGTTCATTGAACTGGCTGCCTGAATGAATATACTATAAGGTTCTGCTGAAAAATCGCCCAGGAAATTAGGAAGCATATAAAAAGCTTTGGTTGGTCAACCTGCAGAACCAATACCCATAAAATAGAATTTTATTTATATACAGTAAAATTAATGAATTTAGGGTTATAATAAAGACCAGCAGTAGACTCATCAATAGCATGCCAACCTTAATTTAAATAACAGGAAAGAAAATGAATTTGTATGTTTGTGTATATGGCCGTCCTCTATAGATTGTATAGGTTGGAAATTGGTAAAAAGAAAAGAAAAGAAAGGATGCCCAATTTGATGTCCTCCAATTAAAGTCAACAAAGAAGCAAGCATTTTATTTATTTATCAAATTTTTATACGACCCATCTACCGTGCATGACAAATAAACACAACAGTTTTGGTAACAGGGATTTATTTTTTTATGCTAAATGCCTATTGTTTAATAATCTTGAAGTTCAGTAAACCATGTTTAAGGAATCTAACTTTTTTCAGTTTGTTAGTTAAATACCAGCCTTCTCTCCTGGGCTAATGTCTAGATCAGGGGTGTCAAACTTGATTTAACTGAGGGCCACATTAAGGCTGTGGTTGACCTTGGGGGTGGGGCAGGTGTGTGGCCAGGTTGATGTGGCTGGGGTGAGCATGACCACAGTGGGCGTGGCCAGTTTCCCTTCTTCCATCCTTCTCATTCCCATCTCCCTCCCTCCTTCCTTTCTCCCTCCCCTCCCTCCTTCTCATTCCCATCTCCTTCCTTCCTTCCTTCCTTCCTTCCTTCCTTCCTTCCTTCCTTCCGT
>JANHFK010002025.1:10668-23951 GCA_036250565.1 Sibynophis collaris | reverse complement strand
TCCTTCCTTCCTTCCTTCCTTCCTTCCTTCCGTCCTTCCTTCCTTCCGTCCTTCCGTCCTTCCTTCCTTCCTTCCTCTTTCTCTCTCTCTCTCTCTCACTCCATTTCTTCCTTCCTTTTTTTAAAAAATCCACATTTGCTTACTATAATAAATGTTGGTGACTGCTTATTTAGATAATATTGGTGTAGATACTTTGTATTGATTTTTGGTATATTTGTAAATATATTCCTATTCTGCTTCTATAAAGACTCATATTCATCTTAATTGTGAATGCAATAAAAGTATCATAAACTATACTTTCTGAGTCCAAGAGAAATTCCCTTTTCCAAGATGTGATCAGCATTAAATCTCATTAGACAAATACCATATCCCATACTTCTGAAAGCTCTTTTAACTGTATGTCTTTACTAGAAATTATTGCCTATCCTAAATTCTACTTAGAACTGTATTTCTGGGTCAGATTCATTTTGTTTCAAAATAGTTGTAGTTCTCATTCTGCTTTGGCATCTATATATCACATATCTTCTCCTACGACAAAGTATTTAAAACACCATATTTCCTAATGATTTAGAACAGGTGATTCTGTAGCCAGTGTGATTACTTCTCAGGAGATAATTAGATAATCTTTTGATATAACATTTCTTGGGTAGCTTCATATTAACATTATGTGAAGCTACCCAATTATGTTCGCCCACCTTATGAGGCCTAATTTAAATGTACATCCATCCTTCAGTATGGAAGCTGAGGAGGCAATCATACTATTATTCTCCCAAAAAACTTTTCCCATATGCCTCTTTCCTGTTAGTTTGAAAGAAATGATATACTGAATCTCTGTTTCTAGAATGATACTTGAATCTGGCCAGAATTAAATAGCTGCTTGAAATAAGGCAACCCTTCCTCATTCCTTGTGCAGAAGCTATATGGAATTGCATGCTCCATGTCTCTATCTACCACTGCAAACTAATTTAGGGTTCCTATTGCAGGATTTATACAGGCATCTCAGTTCCCCAACAGAAGGCAACATTGGGGAATTCTAGAGGAACATTCAGAATCTGCCATCACATCCCTTCAGCATTTCTCCTAAGGGCCTCCTGTGATTGTATCTCAAGATAGTTATAAATAATTATCCATGAATGTGCTGTCACTGCCTGTTGCTATATGTGCAAAATAACTCCAGCTCTTTATTCCTACAACTTGGTGAGGCAGCTGCAACATTAGCTATATAATTTCTCTTGGAAAAGAGTACAAGCTTTCTACTTCCTCCCTGAGAATTACTAATCCCATAGTGTTATGCAGTGGATAAAATGTCAGCTGTGTCTATAAAAGCTTCCCACAACTTGATGCTTTCTAAACTTGGACTTCAGTAAGGCATTTGACAAAGTAGACCACAGACTACTTTTTGGTAGAATAGAAAAATGTGGATAGACAGCATCACCACCAGATAGATTTGTAACTGGCTGCATCAACAGGAAGATAGAATCAAGTTTACATAAAATTAGTATCATTTTATAGTTCTTTGGTAAGACTGCACTTGAAATATTGCATCCAGTTGTGGTCACCATGATACAAAAAAGATACTGAGTTTCTAGAAAGAGTTCAGGGAAGAACAACAAACATGATTAGGGGGTTGGAGGCTAAAACATATAATGAACAATTATAGGAACTGGGTATATCTATTCTAACCAGTAGTGGGTTCCACTTACCTTCGCGACTGGTTCAGAACCGGGAACGCATGTGCGTGTGCTTGCTTTGCTCATGCACAGCACTTTTGAACATGTTCAAAACCTTCTGCACATGTGCAGAGTGTCCGTGATGATGTCTGGGTGGATGGACGGAGCCTCCTGCCACTGCCACTACTGGTTCTCCCAATCTGGGGTGAACTGGTAGAAACCCACCACTGATTCTAACTAAAAAGAAGGATTAGAAGACATGACAGCAGTCTTCCAATATTTAAGGGTATGTCACATAGAAGAAGGGATCAACCTGTTTTTCAAAGCACATGAGGGCAGGACAAGAAGTAAGATATGCAATCTTATCAAGGAGAGATATAAGCTAAAACTAAGGAGAATTTTTTTTGACAGTAAGAACAATTAATTAATGGAATGGCTTGCCTCAAAAAGTTGTGGATGCTCCATCACTGGAGGTTTTTAGGAAGAGATTGGAGAACCATTTGTCTGGAATGGTATAGGTTATCCTGTTTGAGCAGGGGGTAGGACTAGAAGACCTCTAAGGTTCCTTGCAACTCTGTTATTCTGTATTTTGTATTCTATTCTGTAAACTGGACTTCAATTCCAATATAGTTATGATTGCCCTGGATCCCTCTGAAATAGGAACTGAAGGCTAATGAGACTATTTAATCTGAGGTCCCTATCTTGTTGTCTAAACTATGAACTGGCATTGGGTGGATCTTCAAGGCATTTAGGGCAGTCATGACAAATAGCTCAGAACTATGAAGCCCATATGTACCTGGGGATTAAATAAAGCCAGTAATGCCATATTTACTAAATATTAGTATATTCATTTAATATTTAAATTCATTTGATTAGATTAGTTTTATGACTTTGTTTTTTTTAAATGATTGTTTTTATATATAAGTTTTAAATTTTATGTACATGAAGCCCAATGTATTGCTCACTTAAAAGGAGCAGAAATGAGAAATAAGCTGTTTGTTATCATAAATGGCAAATACAGTAAAAGATGAATGGTAGAAACATGACAACAGATCTACTTCCAGTCCTGAAAGGCTTGTCAGTGACCAGCAAAGATACAGTTGCCAAGAGTCTCAAATGAAATATTTTCTGAAATTAACATAAAAGAAACAGAAATAAAAGTCAAAAGATAAAATTTGTTTTTTGGACAAAAAGACATTCACAGTTTTAGACGTTAAATATTGCCATTTTTTATTGTACTGAAAGCCATTAAATAGCCAGCCATTTCAACTGAAGATTTTGATAACCTTTGAAGAACATTGCTTTAGGCTTAGAGGGCTGAAAGAATGCGGAAAGAATGAATGAATGACCTTAATACCATAGCCGACACACTGGAAAAAAATCTGTGGAATAAGGCTGCTTAAAATGAAGATGGTTCAGTTTTAAACTGTCGAGCCCTATTCAATCAACTGATTATTTTAGCAGATAGTTGGGTAGCTAGAAAGCTTGAAGTACAAACCACTGGAAATTCCTAAGGTTTTTGCAACCAGTGTTTCATTGCTGTCCTTGATTCCAAGGAGGTCATTATTATGAAAGCAAGAATCAGAGCAATACATTCTTTGTAACTTTTCAGAGATGGAGGTTGAAAGTCTTAATGGGGCTGATAAAAAAAAACTTTTTTTGAGTCTTCTTCTAAAGTATTTCATCTCAAATTGCCTGAAGATTCACCACCAAGCTCATATTTAATCACATCAATGGAAAGAGCTTGTACACTGCTTTTACTTCTAAACTAACCATTTCTTCAGAAAACGAGAAAGTAAATCTTAATACCAAATCTTTTAAAAACTCACTTCTTCTGTCTCTTCTTGGAAGAGGTTCATGAGGGCATTAATATAAGTTCTTGAAAATTTTTGGAAACTACCGTGTGACAAGGACCTGAATACCCGAATAAACCTCAGGTTTCTGCAAAAAAAATACATTTCCATTTTCCTTCAAAATGCTTTTCTTAAATCCAGGTTGAAAGAGTTCTTGCTTGAGATGTGTTGCAGCTGAGTCAGTAAGAGATAGACTGAAAATAAGAGAGAGAAAAAAAATAAGAGGTAGGATCTGGTTAACAGCAGCAGTGCTATTTTGATACAATTGGAGATAAAGTGGAATCATCTATTATAATTTTTTGGGATGCTCAAAAGACCATCATTCTGGCCCAGATTGGATGCATGAAATGCATTTCAACAATATATGGCTTTTTTTCATCTTTTGCTCACAGGAATACAAATTTGTATTTTTGTCCTGTGACTAGAGAAATCATCAATGGACTGTCCCTCAACCCATTAAATTACATCATGGAGTATGAGAATGATATCTCTTCTTTTATTTTTTGGTTTGATTCTTGAACAATTAACAATCCCCAAATATTAAAGGCCCATGCCATTGAATATAAGTTGTTCTTACATAGTAGCTCTTTGAGGTAGACTAGGTCAAGAACAAACCACAGAAGAAATATGTCAACTCTATTTTGTTGACATAGATTATAACAACTGAATCTTAAAAGGCTGGTGGGGTTTCTCTTTTCCTCCCTCTTATATTAAAGACAGTCAAGGTGGGGCATGACAATAACCCAGCACAGAATCAGAGGTGAAGAGAGGCTACAGGGAGAGCCTGAGGGGATTCAGTCACAAGCAGGAGAGAGAGCATTGCTATCAACCAGGAGAGGCAGTGTTTGCTGGTCTCAGAAGATGAAGGGACAATGCCAATATGTCCCCCCTCCCCCCATGCAAGAACCTGGTGTGAAGAAAGGAGGGATGAACAAAGTCACTCAGCAAGAGTGTTAGCTAGAAGGAACCCTGCCCTGCCAAAGGGACCAATCAGGGTCATGTCACCCTTATATAAGAGGAGCTGCATCCACAGATCAGTTGGCAACAACTCTCCATTTACCTCACCATTGTATTTGTCAACTAGATAGCCTATCTTCTCAAGCAGTGAACCTGGACATTCATATTACATTTGTTTGGTACAGGGGTTTCAAACTCATGGCCCATGGGCTGAATATGTCAGGCACTGGCCATGCCCACACCTAGTTTAGCAAAGGGGGGGGAAAGTCACAATATGTCACGTGATGACACCATATTTGACGGCGAGTTTGACACCCCTGTTCTAGTATTTTATGATTTAACTAGATTAAATCTAATCTGGTTGGCCTTTTGAGGGCTGGGTATTTTGGGTGTGAGGGCTGATGATTGTTTGTTCAAATAGTTTTGCTATTAGAGTTTTGTTTGAAAAATATAAGGCTTAATCATGTCTCTGATTTTTGTGGCCTTGTACAGTAGAGGTATCTTATTTCTCATCATTCCTGTTTTTCTGGATTAAGTTCCTATTGTCTTAAAGACTGTGGCATATTTTTTTTAAGGTTATTAATTGAAATAATCTAATCTGTTGTCTTTGGGTACTACTATATCTTTGTTAGCCTTACTAGGTTTCCAGACAGGAGACATGGTCAGATGAGTTAATTCTACATTATTATAAAGCTACCTAAATCTTGCAAGTCTGAAAGTATTATTTCCTCCCAGTCCATATAAAGCCTGAGAAACTAGGGTGGGTCTCTTCTGAGCCTTTTGCCCTACCCACTATCCATCTTTTATCTGACTGTTCCCTAGGCAGTGTCTTTGGGCCCAATCTTCCAAATTCTTTCTTCCATATCATTACAATCTATAGCTTCCTGTGAGTCATTAGGATTTATATAGATTCTATTAAATACTTGAACTTTCTTAAAGTTTATCATAATTTATTGAATTAACATTGTCCAATGTATAGATGCAATTTCAACAGATATCTTAATATTTAAAATTCCTATTAAGTCTCAAGGGTAAGATTAATGTTATTAAAATGAATATTACATTAAGATTAATGTATATCTTTAGAGGGCTTCCAAATTAATTCTTATTAGATATTTCACACAGATAGATAAGTTAATGAGATTTTTTTAATGGCACCCTAAAGCCCTAGAATATTTTTGGCAACACTGTGGTTATCTTATGAGAATGGTGGCTTTAGTTTGCCAGATGTTCAGTCATATCACTAGATTTTCATTTTAGTGTCTATATTTTTCCTGAATGAGACTTATTATGGCTACTTTGCCCTTTGGACCATTTGGAGAGCAAATATGTTACACTTTTGAAATTTCAGTAAGTTTTACTTATTCTAAAGTCTGTTCTTCATCTCTTACCGTCAAAGTTGGTACAAATATTTGCTTATGTGTTCTAGGGATCAGAAGATAGAATATAAATTGTGATATAGTTTTAATGATAAGCCGAATGAATGAATGAATGAATGAATGAATGAATGAATGAATGAATGAATGAATGAATGAATTCCACACAGGTATTTATACAGTATTTATTATATGGATATTTCTGTTAAATTTGCTTTGGAATGTTTTTTTTTTCATTCTCTAATCACTAATTAATGTAAACTCTTTCCCCTAGTATTTCACTGCTTTAACAAGAACTACAAAAAGTTATCAATTCTGAAAGAAAAGGGGGAGAAATTTCTTCAGGGCATTTGATGTAATTCTACACAGCCTCCAATCTGTTTGCCTTTCCAGTACTCTTTTATCTCTCAGAAGGCTGACAAGCTTCCTGACATGGGAGATACAAGTATATTACCACAGCAATCCAAACCAAAAATTCCAATGAATTGCGAAGGGTGAGATATTTCTAAAGAAATTCTGGTTAAACAGTTTAGTCCAATACTTTTGGTATCTTAAGTTTTAAAGTTTTTTTTTAATAAGCTAAATCTATCCACCACAGGTTTGCACCATTTCAATGTGAAGGCAGAGGGTGAGGGTCTCACAGAAAATCTGATGGCTTCCTAGAGTGATATTCATGATATGAAGGGTTTTGGACTAGGAAGCTTGCCACTTCTCAGTTGGAGCTTTGCCTTTCCTGGCTCTTTTGAGAGATGGAGGGATAACTGACTGCATCAGAGAACTCATCAATACCTCTTTGAAAGAGCAAAGGGTATTGTCTGTTTTGAAAGAAACGGTAATATATTTATTCTTGAAGAGATTTTCCTTGGGTCTGACCCAGTAATTCCTAAAAGTGTATGCTATGGAAAGAGTGATGGATTTTCAGTTGCAAGTGCCATAGAAGAAGTGAATTACAGTATCATTTTAATTCAAGTTTTAAGTGTGGGAATGGGATAAAAATAAGATGATTTCACCATTGTCTGATACAGCAAGAATTGCATGTTAATTTTTATTGATACAACAATTTTACCCTGGACCCTTAGGCTACAGTGAAGGGAGAATTTGGATGTCCTGGAGGTCCTGTTTTACATTACTGTTCTGTCTATGTAGTTTCAGATGTTTGTAGTAGGAAATGGGGAAATCTATCTGTAGATCACTCCAAAAAAGACAGAGTCAAGCTATTCTTCAAAGCGCCTGAGGGCAGGATGAGAAGCAATGGATGGAACCTAATCAAGGAGAGAAGCAACCTAGAAATAAGAAGAAATTTTCTGACAGTTAGAACAATTGATCAATGGAACAACTTGCCTCCAGAAGTTGTGAATGCTCCAACACTGGAAGGTTTTAAGAAGAAATTGGACAACCATTTGTCTGAAATGGTGTAGAGTTTCCTGTCTGAGCAGGGAGTTATACTAGAAGTCCTCCAAGGTCCCTTCCAACTCTGTTATTCTATTCTATTCTATTCTATTCTATTCTATTCTATTCTATTCTATTCTATTCTATTCTATTCTAATGCTGACCACCACAGAGTTCTTTTCTTTCTCCCAGATGTTTAACATTAACATGAAGCTGTTGGGTGCAGGTGTATATCCAGAAACCATCTAGTACATACTGTAAGCATTCCAATGATAGTTCTGGATGGAGTAGCATGCCATATGAAGAAGCAGACCTATCACTCGAGATACTCTTAGATTCATAACAATTGCTTGTAATGCAATTACATAGTTAATGGAGAATTTATGTAATTTCAGCTGGTGTGCCAGTTGTGACCCTATTTGGAGGAGGCAGAAGGTGAGTGGCCACACAAATCAAATGAAAGAATAAATAATATGCATATGATGTGCAAATCAGCTATGCTGTTAGAGATAAAAGTGGATTCTTTCAACTCATTTAAAAGCCCATATGTTCTTCATTCCCTCTATGTGCAGTGCTGAATGTAAAAGACCATTGGTCTGATTTAATATAAGCCAGCTTCCTAAATTCTATAAAAGTGCACAGACATGTTTGACTTATACATGCTGAGTTCTAGATAAATTCAGATAGTTTTTCCAGTACTTTATCTTCATTATGGCTTCTACCCCTACTACTTGTGGCTCCTGGATTCTTTTCTTCATTATTAAAAAAACCAAAAACCTAAAGTGCTTTCCCTCATAAATGTTTTAATCATTTAAAGAAATCCCTTAAGAGACCAAACCAATATTTCATCCAATATAATTCACTGTTTCTCATTCTGTCTGTCTCCCACACATGCCATCTAATACATTAATCTATAATTCATTATTACAGACTTGGAAAATAATAAAGTAAACACTCCAATCCTATTCTTCAAAGGTAAAAAAATAATTAAAAGCTATATTTGATGTTTCTAACCCTAGTCTTAATTTTTGTATACCTCATTAAAAATACAGCTAATATCAAAAGGTGCAGAATGAATAGCTTAATATAGTTTGGAGAGGCCAATCTGATCGATTAAAATGCAACAATTTTCCCTGCAGAGAAGAGTAGAATATGCTACTGGCCAATTAAAAACTGATCACTCAATTTGCAATTGTTGGTCACTTAAGGTCTCAGCTCTTCCATAGAGGATGCAATACAACTGTTGTTTGTTATTGGAGAATGTATAGTGTTTCAAACAGAGTATAATTAACACTGACTTGTTGAACTTTGATGAAAAATTGGTCTTATAATTTACACCAGAGATGTAAAAAGGTTGAGGACCACTGATTTACACCTAGTTCCACTCATTGTTCAAAACCAGCATGAAACTTTTTAGATCTATATTTGAAGGATAATTTTTGTCTACAGTTGTTTTAATATTCTACTTATATTTCTTCTAAAGAGCACCACTTGGTACTTCTTTGCAATCATTTCAATGAAGATAAGTTGAGAAAGAGTAACCAGATTCTAATAAAACTGTAAATTTCATAGCCATGGGAATTATTCGGAATCCCACAACTACTTACTACATAATACTGGTTCATTGAAGGCATCTGTATAGAACACGGGTGTCAAACTTGCTGCGTCACATTGCCATCACATGATGTATCACAACTTTTTTCCCTGTGGGCGTGGCCTGCATGTGATGCATCTGGCCCGTTTGAAACCCCTGTTTCAGAAGAACCAGACATTGCTTCAATTCATCCTCTATTCGGTGAAACTGATAGTAGCATACTCTGTTGCTGGTTTCAGGAACAGAGGGTGAAGGGTATAAGGAGGAATACAGTCAATAATTAGAGATGATTTTGAAAATGCCAAAGAGTCCATGGGAAATGGTGCCCAAGATAGCAGTTCTGACAGTTAGGTGCACATGGAATGCTCTTGGATCAATGTGTAATAATATCCTGAAGGAGGGGTGATACCAGAAAGGCTGTTGCTGGGCATCATGAAAAGGTCCTATTATAAGATAAAAAGAATGAATGAAAGAGGAATTAGAAAGGCAAAATTATATAAAATATGATCATTATATACAATAATAATAAATAGAATTTTATTATAGTTTTTAAAGCAAGATAAAAAAAATACAAACTGATATAAAGTAAGAAAAAAATAAATAAAGTGAAAATTTTATGGCAAGTTAGGTATCAAAGTTGCTAATATAAAATCATTATCTGCTGGCAGATTCCAGTGTTTAGTTTGCATTAACCATAGTTTGTGATGATGGACACCTATTCCCAACTGTGGCAAACCCTGGAAAAGGGAAAATCACCCTGCCCTACCTAAAAAAATTAGAAAGGAAATGAGGAAAATTGAATGCGTTCCTATTGCTATATTGGCACAAAAAATAAAGGCTAGGATGTTCAAGGTATCTGATTTAAAAGATAGGCAAATGTTTTAGGGCAGTGGACAGTTTAGGAATTTTAAATATATATGGTACTATTACCTTTTAAAAATTACTGCATTAATTCTTCCTCAAATGGCTGTCATAATTAGGATGGCTTGTTACAAAACCACCACACAGTAAAATGTGAATTGTAACCTTTTGTCTAGGTAACTGGACTTATTTTCAAAGATAGCACTGGACTACAGCAATCCTCATGTCTATTTTCTAAGCATACTTGTTAGGTTAGACAAGTATGTGGGACACAAGGGCATTCTTGGAAATAGGATTGGTGCCAGAAAATAGCAATTTATTTTGCAGGAAGTCAACTTCCTATTAATTTATTTATCATTAAGCTTTGAAATTAGGGTAGGACAAGAAGCAATGGGTGGAAACTGATCAAGGAGAGAAGCAACTTAGAACTAAAGAGTAATTTCCTGACAGTTAGAACAATTAATCAGTGGAACAACTTGCCTCCAGAAGTTGTGAATGCTCCAACATGGACATTTTTAAGAAGATGTTAGATAACCATTTGTCTGAAGTGGTGTAGAGTTTCCTGCCTAGGTAGGGGGTTGGACTAGAAGACCTCCAAGATCCCTTCCAAATCTGTTATTCTGTATTCTGTAAAATGAAGGACCATCTCCTCACCATTAAAAAAAAAAAATTCGAAAAGCAAATGCCAATGGTTACAACAAAAAGAAAAAGACATTGATATAAAAGCAAAAGGGGGCGAAACATCAATAAAAACATTTTTATAAAACTACTTGGTGACAAAATATATCTTTCTCTCTTATATGCCCCAAATGAAGATTTATAAGCATTTGCAATGGTTTCCGGTTTTTTTAAAGTCCTTTCATCTATTTTTTGCCTTAGAAACTGTACTGTATATACAAACTTTCCCTTGTTGTGTAATACGTGATATGTCAAGGATATATTTGCTTCTGTCGTGAATATATATGTTACCTTTGCCATTGTAGCATATTCTCCAAATATAGTTTTCAGTCTTATATAATTCCTAAGGGGCCTTTTTTCCAACGTGGTGTCAGATTTATCTTTGCGGCTATCAAGATATAACTTAATAAATTATGATATGTCCTGGAATAATTCCTAGTAGAAATATTTGAGAGTTCAGTCCAAATTGTATTTGAAATTGTTTTTGGTATATTTTATATTTCTTTTTGAGAGTTTTGTTTTTTTTAACATAGCCACCACATATGATAAAATGTTCCTTCATGGTCATGCTATTTCCAAAAATTTTATCTATTTTTGTTATTATTGCTGAAGTTATACTGCAGGTAGGAAACATTTTATGCCATTTTTAAAGACCTTTGTTATCCTGCTTTCATAATTTTTAAAAAAATAAATAACTCAAAGTGGCGAACAAACATAATACTCCTTCCTCCACTTTTTTTCCTCACAACAACAACTCCATGAGGTGTTGAGAGAGAATGACTGGCTCAAAATCACCCAGCCAGCTTTCATACTTAAAGTGGAACTGGAACTCCCAGTCTCCTGGTAATTGGCCCAAAGTCACCCAGTTGGTTCTTATTCCTAAGGTGGAACTAGAATTCACAGTCTCCTAGTGATTGGCCCAAAGTCATCCAGTTGGCTTTCATTCCTAAAGTGGAACTAGAATTCATAGTCTTTTGGTGATTGGCCCAAAGTCACCCAGTTGACTTTCATGCCTAAGGTGGAACTAGAATTCACAGTCTCCTGGTGATTGGCCCAAAGTCACCCAGTTGGCTTTCATGCCTAAAGTGGAACTAGAATTCACAGTCTCCTGGTGATTGGCTGAAAGTCACCCAGCCGGCTTCCATCCTAAGGCAGAACTAGAACTCACAGGCTCCTGGTTACAAGGCCAGAAGCTTAAACATTAAACTCTCTTAATTTCCCCTTAAATTATAGTTTGGGGTAAATTTAATAGATTTCCTCCTAATTCTTTCCATTATAGTATTGTAATTGTTTCATTAAAATCTTGCATCCTCTTTATCCTAAGTTTGAAGCACAGCAGCTTCCGCTAACTCCGGTTGCTCAGAAGATCTGTAGAATTAGGACATACAGGCTGGTTAGAAACCAGGTAATCCAGCAAAGGGAACCAGGTTGGAGAACGTAAATAATAGATTATAAGGACTGAGTGTGGCGCTGATCCGTCTTCCTTCCTGCCAGTTTTTCAAGTTCTCTTTGTAATCCATTTCTGCACTTCAATAGTTAAGTTGGCTCACGGTTGCTTTACAGTATCATCATTTTATATCTTATTTTTTTTATAGACTGTAAAGCTGGATTGCTGTTGTCTATCAAAATACCTGCTTGGCTCCAACATCTTTTACATCTTTCTTTCCAATCTCTCTGCTCTTTAACGTTTTAAAGACTTATTTTTCTGACATATTCTGCCCTTCTTTCGCTCTCAGTTTGGAGAGCTTCCTCCCCTTCTCTCTTCTTAAGTTTTCCCAGTTCAATTCTGCTTCTTAAGCACTTTGGAAAAGTTCTCTCTTCGAGTAAAAAAAAATAATAATAATAATACTTCTTTTTCTTTTAGCAAATCCCTTGTTTTTATAGCTAAATGGCACCTGTTTGTTTCTGGGATGAATCCACCCCGCAAGAACGTTAATCTTAATTACTACTCTCCCGTCTTCTGAGATTTAGTGTCTTATCTGTAGTTCCTGTTTGAATCCAGTCTTGTTCGTTCCTTAACAACAGCTGATTCCAGCCTCTCCTTCCCTCCCTGCGTTTGGAATGGGCTATTCCAAAGAGGCCATTCAGAAATTTGTCTCTCTCAATTTCGTGTCCCCAACGTTTTGTCAGCAAAAGGTCTAAGATGCCCAATCATTGTCTATTTATGGAACTCGGACAGCTTCTCTGAAGTGATAGATGAAGAGAGGAGGAGGAGGAGGAGGAGAAAAAGAAGAAGAGTAGTAGTAGTAGGAAGGGATGGGGGAAGAGGAAGAGGATGGAGGAAGAGGGAGGAAGAGAAAGAGAAGGAGAAATGGGAGGAGGAGAAAAGGATGGAGGAGGAGGAGAAGGAGAAAAAAGAAGCAGAAGAGGAGGAGGAGGAGGAAGGGATGGAAGAAGAATGGGGAAGAGGAAGAGGAGGAGGAGGAAGGGATGGAGGAGGAGGAGGAGAAGAAGAAGAAGGAGGAGGAGGAGGAGGACTTTGAATGGTCGCTAAATAAATGATTGTAAGTGAAGAATTACCTCTAGCCTAGGAAAACCCACCACTGTAAGAAGAGGAGGATGAGGAAAGGAGCAGGAGGAGAAGGAGGAAGGGATGGAGGAAGAAGAGGAGGAGAAGAAAGAAGAAGATGATGACTTTGAACAGTTGCTAAATGAATAGTTGTAAGTCAAGGACTACCTGTAGCCTAGCAAAACCCACCACTGTAAGAGAGGAAGGAGGTAGGGTAGGAGATGACAAAAGAAGCAGGATAATATTTCTGGTGCTTTCCAGAGGATGGGAAGGCAGGGATAAACAAGAGTAATACATTTTCCTCTACACATGCTTAGAATAGAATAGAATAACAGAGTTGGAAGGGACCTTGGAGGTCTTCTAATCCAACCCCCTGCCTAGACAGGAAATCTTACA
>JANHFK010002020.1:104473-121758 GCA_036250565.1 Sibynophis collaris | reverse complement strand
GTGGGCGCGTACTGGTCTTTGGGAGGGATTTGGTGGCAGGAGGCAATCCTG
Organism: Sibynophis collaris; assembly: GCA_036250565.1. Classification (NCBI taxonomy): domain Eukaryota; kingdom Metazoa; phylum Chordata; class Lepidosauria; order Squamata; family Sibynophiidae; genus Sibynophis; species Sibynophis collaris. The sequence continues at coordinate 121,707 of JANHFK010002020.1, read as the reverse complement.
CATGTACATAGGTCCTATGCATAGGTCCTATGCAACTGGAACATAGAGTTCCAGTTAAAATGGTTTATTGATTATGCCAATTCACAAGAATCTAATCAACTAATGTTCAATACTAAATTGGCACTAATTAAGAATCAACAGAATTCAAGAGGACTTAGACTGTTTATGGGAATGTAATGACTCTAGGCCCATGATGGCGAACCTATGGCACGCGTGTCACAGGTGGCATGTGGAGCCATATCGGTGGGCACATGAGCGTTGTCCCAGCTCAGCTGCAGCACGCATGCGTGCGCTGGCCAACTGATTTTCAGAAATATCGGGCCCACCAGAGGTCAGGAAACAGTCTGTTTCCGGCCTCTGGAGGGCCTCCCGGTGGGTGAGGAAGGCAATTTTTGCCCTCCTCAGACTCCTAGAAAGCCTCTGTAGCCTGGGGAGGGCAAAAAATGAGCCTACTGGGCCCACCTTGCCATCACATGCCAAAAGTGGGGGGAGCATGGGGGAGGTCACGTGCGCATGCACAGGGACAAGGAGGATTGAATTATGGGTGTGGGCACATGTGCACATGCGCCCCCGTCCCCCCCACTTTTGGAAGAAGATGGCAAAAAGGTTAGCCATCACTTCTCTAGTGTGATTACTATCTTGAGTCTGCCTCCAAGGTCTGTCAACTCTTCTCCTACATATGGGCTCACAACAAAGTATTAGAACAATAGAATAAAAACAAAATAACCCTTCCCACAGGCAGCAGACAAATCAAGCTATTAATTCCTGATTCACCCTGTACCTTATTTGGCAAAACAGTCATGTCTTTACTGCCTTCCAGAAGGCTAACATGATAGGGAACCTTTGAAACTTAGGTAAGAGACTATTCCAAAGGGCTGGGTTAGCTACAGGCAAGCCTCCATTTAAGGGAAGTGACCTGAAGTGCATCTACCCAACTGACCTACTGCGGCATTAGATAATCTCAAAAAGAGGTGTTAAATAACCTGGCCTTGTGTCATATAGGACTTTAAAACTGATAACCAGCACCTTGAATTTTTACCTAGAAAATATTGAGAGCCAGTCCAGCTTCTGCAGCAGTGGTGTTATTTGTTTAAATTGCAGGGTGCCCAGAAGTATGCGCACTGATGCATTCTAGACCCACTGCAGCTTCTGGACTGTCTTCAAGGGAAGCTGCATGTAGACTACATTGCAGTAATTTAATCAAGAAGTAACTAAGGCATGACTGATCTTTATGCATATGGAGTTTTTCTTAACATAAAGATTAGATCTGGAATATTTTTTTTAGATTAGAGAGACTCTTGTTGGTTGTTCATACTAATTGATGATTCTTATTCTGGCTGCCTTTGTTAATGACTGTATATTGAATTGATTTTAATAGTGATTTTTGAAGTGCTGAATTAATATAAGATCATTTTTTATATGCAGTGCTAATCAATGTTATTCTGAAAAATCACATTTAAATTGATGTGGCTTTTTAATGTCCATATATATTCAGAACAGTGTGGAGTTCTCTGTAGGAGCTGTTTCTCCTTTTCAGCAATTCTAGAAAGTATCATTCAATCTACTCTGACCTTAAATGGACCAAACACAAAACTGTCAAAGATCAACTGCACCCTTCAAGTTGGGCCTGATTGACATCAGTGTGCACCTCCCTATTCAACAACCGGAGATAATCTCACATTCTTTTAGCAGCTTTTACACTTCCTTCCAGCAAGTCTTATGCTTTTTGGCAACTTTTGGCAAATTACTTTTCCATTCCACACGAAAAATGTTTTATGTATAACTGGTATAGATGGGATTAAAATCTAAGAAAAAATATAAACACTATATAGTAAAGCACAATATCCCTTTTTCAGTTCTACGGATATTTCTGTGGTTCAGGCTGGTCTCACAGTTTGAAAGAAACAATTTCTTCATTTTTATGACAAGTATATGGTTAAATATATGGCCATTGTATGAGCTGCACTGGTTGCTAGTTTGTTTCTAGTTTCATTTCAATCTGTTGGTTATCACCTCTAAAGCCCTTTATGGCATGGATCCCCAGTATCTGAGCTAGTCATCTTGCCCCAGTGAGATTGGCCCATCTCACTTGCTCCAGCAGAAAAGACTTACTTCAGATTCCATCTGTCAAAGAATTTCAGTGGGTGGAGTCCAGGAGAAGAGTCTTTTCTGCTGTGGCCCCACCTTCTGGAATATTCTCTCACTTGAGGTAAGGTTGGCCCACACTTCCAGCCTTCTGGAAAAGCCTTAAACCTGCTGGCTCTGCTGGCTGGCCTAGAATCCCAGTGGGGTGTTCTCTGCTGGGGGATGGTTACGCCCATATGTGACGGGGAAGAGAGAAAGTCTCCATCCTCATTCACTGTCCTCTTGGTTTTTAGTCTCCATTTAGTCCTTGTTAATTGTAATAATTTTACATTATCTTTTTATCATTTTGTAAGCCAGGGGTGTCAAACTTGATTTCACTGATGGCTGCATGAGTGTTGTATTTGACCTTGGGTGGGGGCATGGCCAGCTTAATGTCACTCATGTCAGTGGCGCCTGTAGTGACCCGAACGCTCTGCCAGCAAAAACAGGCTCCTGAACTCTATTTTCAGCTGTGATGGCCTCCTGCAACCCTCTGCCAGGGAAAATGGAGCTTGGGAGGCTGCATGTGACCTCCCGAGCTCCATTTTCTCTGGCAGAGGCACCAGGGGTTGGTCCTTCGCTGTTTCCAGGGTGGCCCCACGGGCCAGATCTAAGCACTCCATGGGCCAGATCCGGCTCGCAGGCCTTGAATTTGACACCCCTGTTGTAAGCCATCCAGAGTTGCTTCAATTGTGAGATGATTGATATATAAAACAAATAAAATAAAACCTGTATACTCAGAGAAAACAGAAATAACCTTTATGATATTATGTTCCAATGAGAATTCAAATTCATATACTTCCTTTGAGGAGAATCTGCCCACTTCTTCCTATAATGTATTGCATTTGAATATCTCACGGCCTTTCATTGAATTTGCCTCATTGAGATTGCATTTATTGCCAGTGTTTCCTTGCGATCAGTAAGCGGGCTTGGGGTGATTGCATGTATTCATAACTGATTAAAAGGATATTTCTGAAATGGCATCGCATAGAAGGCAACATTTTACAGTTAAATTACTTGCTTAAATCACTGTCACCATTTACGACTGTCAACAAGTAAGGATTAAATTGCTTTCTCTTTCACCTTTATTTCACATCATTCTTTCTTTTGGCTTTCTACTCATCTTTTCCATTGATTTTCTCTTCTCCCTGTACCGCTAAGCAGCTTTTTCTCTCAGGCCTCAAGAGCAAATGAATTGCTTTTCTATCCTAGGATTTTTTTTTGCTCGTTGAAGAAACAAATACCTCTGCGGAGGGTGACAGATTCCATTATCCATCGTAGCCCTTGAGTGTATCACCTTAGTGATGTGCTGTTTCCACTGCTTGTGGCTGAGAAAAACCTGGGCCATTTACCCAAGTGTGGCTCAGCAACACAAATCTGACTATAATTTGCTTCCATAAAACTTCTGAACAGTGAAGGTAATCAGCTTTTCCAGTAAGGATCTGAAAAAAAAGAATTAACTTGCCATTCAAAGTGCTTGTTAATTCAATCATGCAGTTGCTTTACTGTATAGAATTTTATGAGAGCCCCAAGTGCTTAACTAGAGCAAGGAGTCAATTCCTTTAAGAAGGAACAGATAAACCATAAAGACAACGTACTTATCAGATTTCGGTATGAAACCAAATTCATAAATTGAAGTCTCATCAGAGTCTGCTCTATCATGTCGCTTAAAATAACACTTATGAAAAAAGGGAACAGAAAAAGTGATGGAGTAGAGAAGCATGATTTATTACTGCACAGAAATACAGTCTTTGGGGAAAGAAGTTCTGAACCTGATTTTGTATTCTCACAAACCTTTGAGCCTAGGTATCCTTTCCCAAATCACATCAGAATGACAAAATGGGCATGGCATGGCAGCAGGACCTCCCCCCCTCCATCTTTCATATTTGTGCTGTGATGTTGCTTGTGTGTATTAAGATACAGAATTTGAATCACGACATCACAAAATTCATTTATTACTCACCCCTACTCTGCTATTTATCCCTACCCTGCAAACATGGATGCTGGATGGGATAGAAATGATACATTCATTTCTCAGATGGTAAAACCATATTGCTCACCATCATCTTTTGTAATTTCTTCCACCCCGGATGCTTATGTCCATCCAGGCTTATCTTTAGTATTTATCTGAACAATTGGCACACTCTAAAAAACAAAACATTGGCCTGTAGTCACTCGTTTTTAAGTTTTCTAAGCAAACTTACAATGGGGCAAAGGTGTTCTTGGAAGCTGCGGTAGCTGTTTCCAACATGGGCACCCTCTAGAAACATGGGCATCAGCTGCCAATATTTTCAGCAACTGTGGTTTACAACTCTGTGAGTTGAAATTAACATATGTAGAAGGTTGGGGGAAGGCTATATCAGAGGCGGAAGCTTTGCTTTGTGACATGCCAGCTTCCCATTTATTTAGTTTTCATTAAAATAATATAAGTTGTTTTGAAAATGTTCAGGAAGGCCGGGATCCCAAGGATATCAAGGGAAATAATCACAGGCATAAGTCCACTTTTTACAGTACTGACCACAGCAGGATACGAGAGTTTTATTTCAGCTCTGACTCCCTGTATATCTTCATCTAGTTCTTTAGAAGTTCACAGTAACACATAAGAGAGCCTTGACAATGGGATTGAAGGGGAGATGGAAAACCAGCTGAGAGCCCAGGAGTTGTCAGGACAGAGAAGTCAGTTATACCAACAATCAGTCAACTCCAAGGGCATGAAACAGAGAGCAAAGAATCCTTTGAAATGTGGCAAAGATGAGAAGCAAAAACAAAACTTTATGACTATAAGAAGGAAATGCACCTTCATGCTAACAGAGGGCATTCAACTGCTTAATACTAGTTTATTCTAGTGTGCAATAAAAATTCTTATTAGTTGCATCCTAAAATTCAGGTAGCCATGATTTACTGCTGTGTTCAGATCCAGAAAGCCAAAGAGATGGAATCTCTGAAAGCTATTAAAAAACCATAACCCTAAAGGTTCTTAAAGGGACGCAGTGGCTCAGTGGCTAATATGCTGAGCTTGTCAATTGAAAGGTCGGCAGTTCAGTGGTTCGAATCCCTAGTGCTGTATAACGGGGTGAGCTCCCATTACTTGTCCCAGCTTCTGCCAACCTAGCAGTTTGAAAGCACGTAAAAAATGCAAATAGAAAAATAGGGACCACGTTTGGTGGGAAGGTAACAGCGTTCCATGTACCTTTGGCATTTAGTCATGCCGGTCACTTGACCATGGAAACATCTTCGGACAGTGCTGGCTCTTCGGCTTTGAAATGGAGATGAGCACCATTCCCCAGAGTCAGGAACGATTAGCACATATGTACGAGGGAACCTTTACCTTTACCTTTACAGGTCCTTAAATTCTTGCCAAAAGCTCAAGAATAGAGCAACTTAAACTGTGTTCCTTTTAAAACATTTGATCCTTCCCAGGTGTAGATCAGAAGGAAGATACTTCATAACATTCATTCCTGACCAAATGATTAAAGATTAATATTATCAACAAAATTAGCAGGTCTAGTGTCAGGCAGCCCAACCAAAGTTAATTGAATTTCAACCCATCACATGTTGCATAGGAGAGAGCTCCAGATACCCAGTAATTCAATGCATCAATCACCTTCACACAACACCATCAGCCATTTATTTTATCTTTGACCCAAATATAATTTTCACGATAAATGGATTAACTAGCTTCATAATATCTGCTGTTATGAAGAGGCTCAGATTCTTCCTCTCAAAATCCCGGGTTTTCCATTGTGAAAAATATGCATTTAAAATGGCTGTATTTTTACCACGGATGCTTACAGCTACTTACCTATTCAGCATTCACATAAGGCATTTCTGGTCAGTGATATTGGTGTGAGATGTTATGCTCTGAACAACTGAATTCTCAACATTATCATCAAACTGAAGTCTGATCCATAAGATATTCTCAGTGCCTGTTTTATATTTGAACAATATCCCCATAGTGGGGTGATTTTACAAGATTAGACCAGGGATCTCAAACTCAAGGCCCACAGGCTGGATTCAGCCCACAGGGTGCTTAGATCTGGCCCATGGGGCCACCCTGGAAACAGCAAATGACTGGTCCATGGTACCTCTGCCAGCAAAAATGGAGCTCAGGAGGGTCATATGCAGCCCTCCCAAGCTCCATTTTCACTGGCAGAAGATTACACCCATCCTGGCCATGCCCTCCAACCCTCCCGAGGTCAAACACAACCCTGATGTGGCCCTCAATGAAATCGAGTTTGATACCCCTGATGTAGACAATCTGAATTGCCTGGCTTCACCCGAAACAAAGCAGCACGTGCCAAATGTGAAATCATACCAGTGTGACTAATTTGTTGAGACAGAATGAAAAGATAGCCAAAAAGGAAAAAAAAAGTGATGGGAATGCAACAACATCACATAGGGACTAGAGTAAAGTAATTATTTTGCTCCTGGAACAAACTGAGAAATGTGTGCATGCTGAAGGACAAATCTGGAAAAATAAAAGGATTTTTTTTCTTTCACAGGAGTAAAATTTCTATTGATGACTTCCAAAAATATTCTAAAAGAAGTTTAGTTAGTTTAAATAATGGGTGGCGGTGAGCTGATGGTTCAGCAGTTAAAGACACTGAGCTTGTCAGCGGGAAAGTTGATATCCCAGATTTGAGGTGCAAGTGCTGTGTGATGCTGTGAACTGCCATCCTTGCTCGATGGATCAGCCGAATCCTTCCAGGCCTTCAGCATTTTCCTAATTGAACATCTTTCAAAATTTGTCTTTCATTCTCCACAATTCCAATAGCTATGTTTGCTGGTAATACTGGAAATTGTACACTAGATACAATGTCCACATGAAGCTGACATTATGTTTTTGTTTATAAAGGCCTAGGATTGCATTTGCCATTTGGCAGCTACATCAGTGGTGGGTTTCTACCAGTTTGCTCCGGATTTTGCGAACCGGTAGTAGCACCGGCAGAAGGCTCCGCCTACTCACTCGGACATCATCACGGACGCTATGAGCATGCACAAAAGCACCACGCACATGCGTGCAGTCCTATTGCGAACCAGTAGCGAAGGTAAATGGAACCCGCCACTGAGCTACCTGATACTATTAGCTCATTTTCAGCTTATGATCAACCAAGACAATATAGAAAGTAATCCCGCCAGAAAAGCAAATATATTTTTTTCTTTTTGTAATATAATCTTTCTTAGGAATTTCGATTATAATAGTAAAAGCTAGTACAAATTAAACACAGAAAAAGAGAACACTACAGAAAAAAAGAAAATATCGGGAGGGGGAAAGAATAAAGAAAATAAAGGATATAATAAAGAAGAAAAGTACAGTTAATCCTCAAGTTACGAGGGTAATGGAACCTGCCCATTACAGTTGTCAGTCATTGTAGTCATTAAGTGAGGCACCCACATGATAGCTTTGATCCACAACCCATGTCCTGGTCCTCCCGGGTGCAGTCACTAAGCACAGGTCATTAAACAAACAAAGCAAAAGGGGTCCCTGTCGAAAGAGGGCAGGCAGCTCCCCTGTGTGTGCAGAACTGGCATGCTGGGTAGAGAAAGAAATCTCAAATCCGCATGCTCCTCATGATCGGAGCTTCCTGTCTCTGGCCCAGCGCACCGGTTCCCCTTTCTGCCACGTGCTAAAAAGTTAGAAAATCTTTTTCTCTAGCCCAGGGCAGGGTGGGTTGGCAGTGCACTGCACAGAGAAGCAAAGCTGTCCCAACTTCATTTCTGCTGCTGTCTTGCCCTCCCCAGGCTAGAGAGCAGTAGTGGGTTCCTATCGGTTCTATCCAGTTCTTAGAATCGGTAGTAATGGCGGTGGGAGGCTCTGATGTCATCACCAATGCTCTGTGCATGTGCAGAAGCACCCCGCGCGCGCTTCCACTGCAAACCGGTAATGAAGGTAAGTAGAGCCCACCCCTGCTAGAGAGAACATTTTCTTTCTAGTCCAGAAAAATTAGTCTAGTTGAGAGACAAGAATGCCATACAGAGAAACAAAGCAGATTGTGGCTTTCCCTAAAGCTTCCCTGTTGATTTTTTGGGGAAACTGGCAGGGAAGATTACACATGGCAATCACATTATCACGGAGGGCTTGGCAATCCATCATCAGTGTGAACAGGTTTCCAAGAGCTCAGGTCACAATTGTATTACTGCAGGGGTGTGGCAAAGGCCATTAGTTTGAGGACTGGTCATATGTCCCCTTGTTCAGCGCCACTGTAATTTCAAATTGTTGCTGAACAAATGGTCATAAGTCAAGTACATAAAAAAGTGACTTCCAATCTTCATCACAACAGGTTTAAACAAAAGTTACAAACAGGTATTTCTTCATCCCACATTCTATCCCTTATCAATGAGCAAATCCATGAAACATCAAATCTATAAAGGTTTGTCATAATTTTCTTAGCTAAAAATCTTGCATGGCTTTTTGCTGTTTTTTTGCTATAAAATTCTTAAGTTTATTTTTTTTATTTGAAATTGAAGATAAAACTCAATAACTTTTCAAATTTGCTATTTCAAAGGTGTACAATATCCTTAAACTGGTTAACAGTCAATTTCTGAAATTAATTGGAAAATGGGATTGTGAATTGACTATGCTTTAAAAGGTTTTGCCTCAGCAGGAAGTAAAACGGCTAATCCCGTCATCTTCTGGCTCTCAAATCTGCTTAAAACTGCTGTCCTGTGGTCTCCTTGTAAAGAGCAGCCTTTGTAAGGGGCATATGTGGACAATCTCCCATCTTCTCCTTATCTACTCACCAGTTCCATGCTCTTTGCCATGGTTGTTGGTTCCATTTTAGAGAGCTCAGCTCCGCAGCGCATGCATGCATGCCTCCTGCTGGCCAGCTTGTCTTCGGGTCTCTGCCACACATGAGCAGGGGCCAGGGCACATGGGGGATAAGTGCACATGAATGGGGAGTGGGGCGCATACAGGGGGCGGTGCACACATGCATGGGGAAGGGCACATGTGTGGGGCCCACATGCACATTGCATTTTGGGGGTTCATGCATGCGCACACACACGGTTTGGGCACTTGGTCTGGAAAAGGTTAGCCATCACTGATCTAGAACCTAACCCTAAAAGGAAAAAAAATTCAGGAAAAGAGATTCTTAGAACTATTTGTTAAAGCGGCGAATAAGTATTTAAAGAAAAATCCCAGACCCAAAAGAAAGGACCTAAGGGGAGAAAAGTAAAAAAAAAAACTTTTAAAACAGAAAATTGGATTTTTAAACTGGATAGTCATTGTTTTGGGAAAGGCATTTCAAAGTGCTGGAACTATTTACTTAATAACTGTCTTGGCATCCTTAAATCAAAATTGGATTAAATACTTGCGAGATCTGAGACTAAGCTGAAACCAGTACCACCTACTGATGAATGGAAAATATACCTTATCCCTACAAGTATGGAAAAATTTCTGATAAGAAAAATAAACAACATTTATCTGGAGGATTATGGTGATACCTATTGTTCTATATTTATCTACTTTATGACTATTGGAGGTTCAACTGTGAGAACAAGGAAGATACTTAAGTAAAGTGACTTTTGAATGTTAAGATATATGACTAAACCTATAGAGTGAGTGTAAGGAGATAATTGAAAAACTATCTAAATGGAACTGATTGAATAATCCTGGGATATAAAGAACTAATATAGCCTGAATATATAGTTTTTGAAGTGTTGAGCAAGAGTGAGACTTACTAAAATAAGATGAGATGCTCCACCAGGGGGAAGTGAGTGGATTTTTAAAAGAAATGGCATTGATGTTCCAAAGTATCAATGACCTGTGATAAAAAAACTACAGGGAGATAAAGAACCTAATGCATAGCATAGATGGGAAAATGAAAAATATTCTACAGGGAACAATGAATAAGATCAAAATGTCCAGGAAAGGGAGGAGACAACAGAAATAATGGAGGTAGAGATAGAACAGATAAATCAGCAAATAAAGCAAGAAGACAAGGAGGAGAAGACAATAAAGAATAATAACTGATGAAGCAAATCAAGAAAGTATTTTAAGAGATTTAAAAAAGGAATTGGAAAAGCAGGAAGATACCTTCGAAAGGGAAATAGGGGCTTGGGCAGACATTTTGGAGGCTTGGCCACATAAGATGTACAGATGGGAGAAATAGTTAGACTAAATGTAAAGAGATAGATGTAGATAGAAACAAAGATCCAAGACAGAAATATGGGAGGCAAGCCAAAAAATAAATAAGAATTGAAGTACTAAAATGGGCAAGAGATGATGGATAGAAAGGAAATGCCTTTTAATATAATGGTGGCTTGACTAAAAGCTAGAATAGAGGTAGAAATAAGAATATACATTTTTATATAATAGAATAAAAGCAATAGCTAGATGGAAAGATTAGAGGTTGAAAGATGGTATTATTATGTATATTTAAATAATATGGTGACTGGCATTAGAATGGCATATTGAAACACTGAACAACTAAACAATGAAGGACTATATTTCAATACAAATATGTGTATCAACACCAGGACTAGTAATGGTGGCCTGACTAGAAGCTTGAATAGAGGTAGAAATAAGAAATAGGAGGAATATTAGTATACACATTTTTATACAATAGAATAAAAGCAACAACCAGATGGAAAAATTAGAAGTTGAAAGATGGTATTGCGATGTATGTACAAATAATATTGTGATACAGAATGACACATTGAAATTCTGAACAACCAAATAATGAAGGATTATATTTTAATACAAACATGTGTATTAACACTAAGAGTACAAAAGTTTGACTAATTTAACAAATATTATTAATGTTATTGTTATTTGTATCTAAATGAACAATAGCCAGATGTCACACTGTTCATATATTGATGTTAATTAATGTTTTAAAATGTTTTTTTTAATAAGAAATATACAAAAAAAGATGGTTCTAAACAGAACTCAACTGTTATGATGTATTTGTAAAGTTTATAAAGAGAAAGAGTTATTATGAAAGTGTATCAGGAAAAAAACAATGTATTTTCTTATTTTTCTCTGGGTTTTCTTTCCTCAATTTATTTGTACCACTCTAACATTTCCAGAAGCCCAGGGCAAAATTAATTATTAAATACCTTGGCTGAAACATATTGTGGCAGTTCACTATAGAGACTTCTATGGAAAGCTGTTAAGTGAAGACAGAGGTACTACATGGACACACACATTTATTTATTTAAGCTACTTCACTATTCCCACTTACTTGGGAGAAGTCCCTACCAAACTCTCTGAGAATAAATATTGATGGTTTTCCACTGGCATCACAGTTAGAAGAATGAGTGGCATAGAAATGAAGAAAAATGCAAGCAAACAAACAAATAAACTTTATGTATCATATTTCTATTCTTATGCCTGTCTATCCTTATGGCTTTACAGGAAATGTACAACAGGTGAGACTTTTATATTTTATATGGTGGTGGTTAATAAAGGGTAATTTTATTTTAGTGTGACATAAAACTGGAAAATAGGCTTTGTTAACCTTCAGATTCTCTTCCTTCTTGTTCAGATCGCATTCCATGTGATGACAGAAGCGCCAAGGGCTTCCGGATTGGTTGACAATAGCTGGTTGACATCAACGTTGCCTAGGGAATGCCCAGTTGGGGGTTTCTTTCATGTCCCCAGCAGGATCTGGAGTGAAGGATGAGAACTCACCCCACTCCATGGCAGCATTCAGGTCTCGAATACGGGCTTGCTAACCTCCAATCCAGCATCCTAACCACATAAGCCACCATGCTCCCTTTTCCTTCTTGTTAAAATTATTGCGATGTTTATAAATCTCAGTAGCTTCTCTTTGTAGTCATGCGTGTTAATTTGACATGACTGCTAGAAGTTGTTTGTCTTTAAATTTAATTTTGTGCCTATTGTTTAGCAACAAGTGTTCAACTGCCACTGAATTTTCACATTGTCCTAGCCAGCAATATCTATCATGTCCTTTTAGTCAAGTGTTGATGATCAGAGTGGACTTCTGCTACCCTTAGATGTCACCCTTAAATCATTTCTTGGATTTTTCTCTTTGGTTTGTAAATAGGTTTTTAAATTGTGCTTCTCCAGTAATTTTCCAGTTTGGTCTGTAACCTTCTCAATGTAAGGGAGGTACACCTTTGCGATTTGTCCTAATATTTATATGTAATGTTATTTTGATTGCTGGACTGCATCACCTGTCTGATTTCACTGACAGAGTAACCATTAGCCTGTCAAGGTATCTCAATTCACCTGATAATCTTTCAGACTCACAAATCTGAAATATTACAGAAGTCTAGTACCATCAGTGAGAGTTTCAATGATACTTTTCCTTCTGGCAGGGAGGATGGTTAGACTTTTAATAAGAATAATGATCAATGTGTCTTGGTGTCTAGTATGTTGTGTGGTGTATCTTGGTTTATGATTTCTTGTTTTAATATGGCAACATCAAAAAATGCAAGCTGGCCACCTTTTTCCTTTCCTATTGTATTTGGTTGTACATGATTTGGATGCTCATTTCATTTTTTAACTCCAGATTGCAACTGTGTCATCCACATACTAAACCAAACACAACGCCCTCAGTCCTGCAAAGGAGAAGGGCGGGATATAAATTAAATTAAATAAATAAATAAATAAAATTTGTCCATGTAGGAATTGGTTGTGCCCATGTGGTACTCAGTGGGCTGCCCATGACAAACCTTTCAATTTGTTCAAACAATTAGTTGTTCAACTGGAAATCAGTGTCAGTTAATAAGCTAATAATGTCCTTGGAAAAGATTTCCTTATTATGAGATTTCCTTAATTAGCCTGTTGATAAAAAAAAAAGGAAATCACATCAGAACTGATTAATCTATCACTCTGTCTAAAGCTGAGCTTGTTTTTCAATGAAATGGATCAAATCTTTGACAAAACTCTAATGTAAGGTTGCAAAAGTACAACTTGGCAGTATGATATGTAGGAGAACCAAAGGCATTCACAATTGAAATAATGGAACAAACTCACCCAGGCTCTTTGGTAACCCATATAGACATGTTGGCTAGGTTTCCATCTTGCTAAAACTTGTGTACATCTCAGATTAATTAATGATGAGATGAGATGATTTAATTTTCATAAGAAAGTTGTTCAGTCACATTTAAGTTTTCTTGTAAGCTAGTTGTTATAAACCAGTGTAAGAAGTCCTGGGTCTTGATGTGATAGTCTTTTTGTGTTCATAACCACTGTAGCATTTCCCTTATGTGCTATCAGAATATTCTCTTCTGCATTACAGTTCTTTTAGGCACATTAAGACAATTTCTCCTATTGTCAAATTACTGGCAGGGGGGCAAGAACTCTATAAATTTCTGAGCATCTTGTGTCTAATTTTTTCAGCAGCATCATTAAGGAGATTATGAATATTTGAAATGATATCCTCCATAGGCACCACTGATGGCAGAACTGCAAAATTCTCTCCTTTAGCTAAAACCAGTGTCTCACATCTGCTGAGTAAGCTGCTTTGTTGTGTGTTGCACAGACAGGATTGAGAATATCCAGCCTGCAAGAACAATTTTCAGGAATCTGGAAAGCAAAACAATTTGGGGGGAACCTTTTACTGAATCTGTTATTTTGCCTTTTCTTCCCAAAACCTTAATTTAATGAGTCAAACAAGCAGCACAATGAAATCTGTGAAAGGAAAAAAATCCTCCCCAAATTCTGCTTATTTCATTTCTCTTGTAACTTTCATTACATCAAAGAGACCACCTAATGTAAATAGAGGACATGCTATACTCTAAAAGGGACATATAAAAAAGAATATGTCAACCTTGGGCAACATATGTTTCTCCCAGTAGCAGCTGATGGACTTGGCAGCCAGTTTCAGAAGCGTGGAGAATGCACAACATATTTCATCAAATTGCTCTCCTCGGAAACACAGGACTTAGTGGAAGACCAAACATCAGCAAACACGATGCTTGTTATCTAAGAGCTTGAAATAAAATTGTCCCTGGGAGGGATTAGAAAAATGGACAGGAATGCAAGCTTAATATCGAAAAGATCTACCAAGATTTGCAATATGTAATTAAACGTACACTTAACATGGCTGGGTTTTCAATTAATTTTGTATCCCAGGAATGCTGAACTTTTGAAGAAAGAATCAATAAACTATTATAACAGAAAGAGTTTAGGGAAGAGAAAGACTCTAAACCAATACATCAACAACACAGTGGGAGAAACTCTCTATTTTAAATGTTATTTTTAGGGTGTTGTTTTTATGGAAAAATTAAAAGATAAATGTAATTTTCTTCTGCACATTTTAAATATGTGTGGGAATTGAATTATAGAGAGCTATGAACTTTTGGATTAAAAGGAGCTAGGCCTCTTTCCTTAAAAAGAAAAAAAAAGATTTAGCTATAAACTATTTTACTTTGTGTTTTACAGAAGGATTGAAACTTGTAATAAGTGAGGCCTGACATTTGGTTTCCAGGTAATTCCCATTAGCAAGCAAGAGTTAGATTACCAAAATGACCTTGAGATGGTTGCAATCTCATTAGTGTGATCTAGTGGACTTCCAGATTTCTCTAGCCATAACTCTCATGCAACAATGAAAGTTAACTGTAACTTCAGGCTAGTTTTAATCTGTTACAAAATATTATATTCCCATGTTTGATTAAAGCTTCTAGCCTAGGAGATACTTCTTCTGCATATCGTGGTGTTTTCTAAATGAACAATATGTGTTGTCTACTGGACCAATTTCCTTTGGTACTCGAAGAATCAGTGATGTTTTTCTCTGCTGTCCCCTGGAATAAAATAAAGCTCAGCTTGCACCAGAATAGAATATCATGGAGATAGGTAGTTCATAGTGTTTCATTAAGTGCCCATTGTCTTTGTTGCCTTAAGCACAATGTGATGTTACATCAGGGGTGAAATCCAGCAGGTTCTGACAGGTTCTGGAGAACCAGTAGCGGAAATTTTGAGCAGTTCATAGAACCAGTAGTGGAAATTTAGAGTAGTTTGGAGAACTGGCAAATGCCACCTCTGGCTGGCCCCAGAATGGAGATTTTGCAATATCCTTCCCCCAGAAGTGGGGAGGGAATGGGGATTTTGTAGTAACCTCGTTACCTTCCCCTGGAGGGGAAACCAAAATTTGGTTTTCACCACTGTGTTACATGATGAAACAAACCAAGATTAATAAAATCAGTACAGGAGGTTTTCCATTTGCTTTTATTTATATTCTGATTTTATTTTAAAACAGTGTGCATAATTCATTTGGTGTAAAGCAAACACCACCCCATAATGGCCTATAATTTACTTCAGCATCAGCTCTTGGTCTTTAGTTTTTCCTTATCCTATTCTTCTGAGCAGTTGAGCTAATTTGTTTCCAAATTATTTTTGAATCCCAGTCTTTCCATATATAATCTACCATGTAGCTTTTCTTCATTATTCTTGAACTTTAGCCAATGTAGCATTCCATTCACTGATCCTTCAAAGGGAATGGTGGACTGTGAGATACACAGATCCCATTTCATAGCAAGGACTTGCATTTCTGTTCTGAAACAGTCAAATATACACTATCCTGCAATTTAATTAAATTGATTTAGAATCTAGAGAGCCCTAGTGGCACAGTGGCTAAAGTCAGTATTGCAGGCTAACTCTGCCCACAGCCTGGAGTTCAATCCTGATGAGGCTCAGGGTTGACTCAGCCTTCCATCCTTCTGAGGCCAGTAAAATGATGACCCAGATTTTGGGGAAGGCAAAATCAAATAATCCTTCTACATTGTAAACCACTCAGAGAATGCTGTAAAATGCTATGAGATGGTATATATATATATATATATCTAAATATTATATAGCCAGCATTCATTTAGGACTGCTTTGAATGTTTGTTAATTGATGCAGTTATTCCCATGATCTATTACCTCAGGAAGAGAGGTCTGTTTTGTCTGCCCATCCCACCCCTGAATTTTTTATTTGAGAAATGACAACCTCAGCAACCTTCAGATGTGTGGACTTCATCTTCCAGAATTTCCCAGCTAACCATGCTTGAAGTCTACACATCTTAAAGTTGCTGAGATTGACAAACATTGGTGTAGTAGTAGATTATTATTATAGCAGGTTGATGAAGCATATTGTATTGTTTACTCAACCTGCCTATATATATTGTAAATCATCTCACTGGATTCGTTTCAGTAAAGAAATACCAGAAAAATCTCCTATTGTTAGTGCTCCTAATGTTTGTTTGATTGATTGGTAGAAAAGGTATAGCAAGAGATACCAAGCTGCTTTTTGTTGTTGTTCTAACGCCTGTGTTGCCAGGGGTGGGGGTAGCAAAATGCTAGCAAATTCTTTCATTTCTCTTTTGTGTGGCACACGTGGGGAGAGATTTCATTATTTCCAGGGCTTGGAGAAGAACACTAACTGAGTTACATTTCTGTCTCCCCTACTGGTCAAAACCAAATAATTGACTCACAAGGTTTCCTCTCAATTTTTAGTGTACTGAAAACTGACAGAAATGAAGACAATATCAGGTTGGCTTCAAACTGGTTATTGCTTAAATGGAGAATGAAAACAGTGTGGTACAGAAACACCCAGAATGTTAAAAACAAAAACAAACATTCTGCGGCCAATTAAAGAGGGGAGGAGTTGCTTAGAAAAGGGATGTAGAGAAAGATAATTATGTCTTTTCATGACTGGATTGAGTCTGGCAAAGTGACAGATGGGTTTATGGACAATGTCGGAAGAGCATAAGATTTTTCAACCCTATATCCTAATTACAGCAGAGATTGCTTTAAAAATCAAAATTCACTTAGTATAATTTCTGTCAGAGTTTTTAATCAAGTTGTGGTTTCATAATAGTGATCTTTGAGGGCACAGATAGGGTTTAGTTTGGAACGGTAGCTTTTGCAAAGTCACAGTCCAATAAAAACCGCATTGAAGATACATTTTTTGTATGTGAGACTAAAATATCTTTAGGAATAAATTGCTTGGTTTTTTTAAAAGGAAATACATGGATTCAAAATCCAAAATATACTTATATCTAATGTTTTTTTAAAAAAATAAAGAATCTTGAATATTGGAATACCATAAAGCTTATATAACGATTATAATTATATTTCAAGGATTTGAACCTGGGCTTGCTTGTATATTAAGCAGATGTATTAACCTCTAAGCCACAGGTTCTCCTCACTTTATCAGC